>PVIJ01005800.1:0-99501 GCA_004024925.1 Scalopus aquaticus | reverse complement strand
CCCCCCCCACTGAGTGTCTCTCTCCTATTTGGTTTCCTTATAGTCCTGTTATAAGTGAAACCAGTCGATATTTTTCTCTTTCTTTCTGGCTTATTTCAGAGTATGATCCCCTCTAACTCCATCCATGTCGCTGCAAATTGCATGTGTTTATCTTCTTTGAATGCTGAATAGTATTCCATTGTGTATATGTACCACATCTTCTTGATCCAATCATCTATTTTTGGGCATCTGGGTTGCTTCCATACCTTTGCTATTGTGAACAGTGCCGCAATGAACATACGTGTGCATGTATCCTTTTGGATTAGTGTTTTTGTGTCTTTTGGGTAAATTCCCAAAAGTGGTATTGCTGGGTTGTATGGAAGCTCCATGTTTAGCAGTTTGAGGAATCGCCATACAGCTTTCCATAGTGGTTGGACCAGTTCACATTCCCACCAGCAGTGTAGAAGAGTTCCTTTTTCTCCACATCCTTTCCAGCATTTGTGGTTGCCTGTATTTTTAATGTGTGCCATCCTCTGCCACATGCAAAAAAATGAAGCTAGACTACTACCTCACACCCTGCACAAAAGTCAATTCAAAATGGATAAAAGACCTGGATGTAAGACCTGAAACCATAAATTGTATAGAAGAAAATATAGCCAAAACTCTACACGACATACATCTCAGCAAAATCTTGAAAGACACATCCCTCAAAGCAAAGGAAGTGAAAGACAAGATAAACAGATGGGATTACATCAAAATAAAAAGCTGTGTACAGCAAAAGAGACATTAATCAAAACTAACAGACACCTGGGAAAAGATCTTTGCACACAATACATCTGATAAAGGACTGATAACAAAAATTTACAAGGAACTCACACAATTCAACAAAAACAAAGCCAATAACCCAGTCAAAAAATGGGCAGAAGAGCTCAAAAGGCACTTCCCCAAAGAAGAAAAGCGAATGGGCAACAAATATATGAAAAAATGCTCAACATCACTCATAATCAAGGAAATGCAAATCAAAACCACTGTGAGATACCACCTCACACCTGTGAGGATGGCACACATTAAAAATCCCTTATAAATCTTGATGCAAAAACCTCAACAACAAATCCAGCATCACATTAAAAAGGAGTATATACCATACCCAAGTGGAATTTATATGTGAAAATCAATATGGAACAGTTTTTCTATCTATTAATAATTTTATTGATTTGCCATTCATTTACAAAATTATGTAAGTTTAGGAATACAACATCACACATTAACTGCACAATAGTCTAAAATTTTTCTTACACAAAAATTGGAAAATGTCAAAAGATAAAAGGCAAACTGGGAAAGACATTTTGCAGCTTTGTCTTAGGATATATAAGAAGCAAACTACAATATTTGAGTAGTGATAAGAAGAATATTCCTTTGATAAAGAAAAGTATGTGTTTACAATGTCAATTGGAAGGATGAAGGAATGAGCAAGAGGCTGGAATCTTCAGGAATCACCCTGAGAACACTATAAGCACTTTCTCACCAGAGAGATTTTTATCTCCAAACTGTCCCTGAAAACTACCAAGAGCATACCATTGTTGCTGGTATCCAGAAACCAGGAAGATGAAGTCAGAATCCTGTAACAGTTGTCTCTTGAACACACAAAACTGGTAAATTCACAGTGTTACATGAATTTTTCAACTATTCCTAGCACAAATGCCTGTTGTCACCCACAAAATTGGTAAATGGGCATGGGAGTATGGAATCCCACTGCTTCTTCCATCTGCAGCCTCTTTTCATCAAGAATATGAGGAATAGTCAATACTGAATGTAAATTTCACATCCCCCAATTTTACTTAACTGTCAAAAGTCAATAAAAATGTCAGGAAAATGAGCACAGATTCACTGTGACTGCTTCCATCCAAACTTCATGCAAGCATACCTAACTACGGTGCCAGTTCACCGTAGAAATCCAGCTCCAATGCTGTATGGAAAAGTAGTTATTAGTTTTCTAATAGTTGTAGAAAGGAAGGCTGGAGAGAGGGAATCAAATTTAAGTAAACCTGTCCACATACCTACCATAACCACATATAGTAATTAATGGCTCATCCTTTAATATATAAAGAGATCTTATAAATAAATAAGCAAAAGATCAACATAATGTTTCCAGGAAAACAGAAATGGATAGTTTATACACATGTAAAACAATGCTTAAAATTAATGATAATAAATACATTCACGTTTGAAATCTACCAGTTTTACCTATTAAATGGTAAAATTTCAACAAAATTTAACTGCGGAGTATTTATGGGAAAAAATAGAATCTGTTGAAGACAATGTGGCACAATCTATGAGAATTCAAACTACTCATAGCTTGGTTATCAATTCTAGGAATTTCTACTAAATATATACCAGTGCATGAGCCAAAAGTATGTATAAGGCTATTTATTGAAATACTGATTGTAATATCAAATACCGGAAACAAACTTGACATTCATAAAAAGAGACTGGTTGTAAATTACAGAAGTATTACATAATGATTGATGACCAGTAAGTCATCATTAGTATATAATACCTAGAAAACACAATATTAAACAAAGAAGCAAGATTCAGAGAGGATATATACAACTAGCAGTCATTTGCACACACACCTAAAGGACACAGAATTACATTTATGCTTGTAAATGTATCAAGTATTTCCATGTACTCAGTCAAGGAAAAAAATAACAATTATTCCCTCTTTGTAAAGCTATTAGAGTCCTGGATATCAGTAGTACAGAACCTATTCATTGTATCTAATGTTTGAATTTTTCCAATATATATTATTATCTGTAAGTAAATATAGAAAATTTACACTATAAGGCCCAGATATCTGTAAAATTAATGCAAAAAGAAAAGCCATAGAACATTTTAAATTTATGATTATATGTCTTCCAGTGAATCATGTCAGCCAAACTGATATATTAGAAGACATGGCAGTTATTTATGCTTATGCTTCAGTCTTCCGGAAGAATGAAAAAAAAGTTGGAAAAAACTTTAAGATTGCTACCAATAAGCAGCTTTTAGAGGTATTGTATCAAATATAACAAAGATAAAAGATTGTATTCTTAGAGACATGTGGGATAATTTAACTACTGTTTATAAAGATAGTGTTTGGGCTCGTTAAAAATTGTAGAGGTAGAACTAAATTTGCCGAGGCTTGAGCAGAGTTCTGGTTTCTTTACAGTTTTCTTAACTCAACCTTCTCTATTATTTTTATTCTCATTTTCACATTTTAAAAATTACTTTGAGTGAAACTTTTAACCAGAGTTAAATTGGTTAAACTGGTTAAAGTTTTAACTAGAGTACACAATAAATTTTCTCTTTTCACTATCATGCAGAAGTTCTTTAGGATTGTAGGCTGACATAAGTCATTTATCTGTCCCTGAGCCAATTACTATAGCAAAAAGGTAACATTGTACTGATTAACTTAAGACAATTAATGCCCATCCTTAGATTTTCAAGACATTGACAACCAAAAGCCCATATTTGCTTCAAAGTGCTACAAGTGGTGAGGGGCTGGGAGAAGATTCTAGGAAAAGAACCACAATATTCATTAATATGTTATTTATTAAGTTTCATAATTTCTCCCAGAAAATATAATAACTTGTTTTGTAATGTAGGAATTCATATATGTGGAGTGCTTATTTTTCAATTTTTACAATTTGTAGTCATCATTTTTCTTTCCCATCTAGACCAGAACAACAAGTCAAATGTTGGGAATAAGAGAGGAAAGAGTTATGTCACCTGGAAAATGGTAATAGTGATAGTATCTATTTCATAGAGCTGCCTCTAGGAATAGAGTAGACCTATCCTCAATTAATAGCTAAAGGAAGTTATCTAAGTAGAAATGAAATAATCAGAGAAGAAAATTAGAAAGGAAGAAAAAAGTGATAAAAAGTGATGTCTAAATATTAGTTATTTGTTTATTGTCTTGAGTTTTTAAAAAGATTTATTTATGCATATAAGAGTGGGGTGCAGGCCAGAGGTATGGGGGGGTGGTGAGAGGATGCACCAGATACAGAGTGGGGAGCAGAACAGGCAGATAAACTGAAATACACTGCTGCAGGTAGCAGCGGGCAAGGCATGAGAGGTCTGCTGTGCCATGTGGGAATCTCCCAGGCTGGGGATTGAACTCGTGCTGCAGTGGCTGCGGATAGCTTCATAGGCTGAGACTTAAACCCAGGGAGGCCCCTCTCTTGAATTTTATAAATTGTTTCACAGGTGAAAAAAAATCATAGCTCTTTATCTACAGGAAGCATTCAAGATCATTAAATTATAAATGAGGGAGGGCAGTAGTACAAGAGGTAAGCTTTCTATACTTCACTTAAACTGGTAAAATGATGACACCAGTATACTTTATTAAGTTACATATAATATAACATCCAGAGCTAACCTTAGAAAGCCAAACAGAGAGATACATTCAAAACACTGTATCAAAAGCAAATTCTAAAAATGTTCAAGTAATCCCCAAGAAAGCAGAAAAATAGAGCAAACAAGAAATTTAAATGGCAGATATAACCATTCATATATAAATGACTTTTTAAATGTCTAAACGTTGAAGTAGATTTGATACATTGCTAGTTAGAATGGGAAATGGTTCCACCATTCTGGAAAATATTTTGGCAGTTTCTTAAGAAGTTAAATATGTAATTACCATAAGACCCAGCAAATTCACTTCTGGGCATTTATCTCAGGAAAATAAAAATTTATGTTTACACACAAAAAAACGTACATAAATGCTTATAGCAACCTTATTTGTTTTTTTTAAAGATTTATTTATTTATACATACAAGCTGGGGTACAAACCAGAGGTGTAGGGTGGCGAGAGGGTTCACCAGAGACAGAGCAGAGAGCAGAACAGGCAGATCAGAAATACACTGCTGAGGGGAGCAGCGGGTGAGGCAGGAGAGGCCTGCCGCACCATGTGGGATTCTCCCTGGCCAGGTGTCGAACTCTCATCGCCGCTGCTGACGACTCCACAGCGTAGCGCTTAACCGCTGTGCCACCAGGGAGGCCCTAGCAACCTTATTTGTAACAGCCCAAACTGAAAAACATCAGATGTCCTTCAACAGATGAGAAGTTTTAAACTATGGTACATCCATAACATGAACTACTACTCAATAATTCAAAGGGAAAAAAAATCTATTGATAGATCCAAAATCCTGAGTGAATTGTCAAAACAAATATGCTGAGTAAAAACACCAATTCCCAAATATTACATGTTGCATAATACACACACACACACACACACACACACACACACACACACACACACACACATTATTTTTGAAATGACAGAATTACAGGGGTCTCCTGATGTCCTAGGGGTTAAGTTTCAGTGCTACCACTGTGATGGCCTGAGTTTGATCTCCTGGCCAGGGAGCTAACCCACATGGCACAGCAGACCTCTCCTGTTTCACCTGCTACTCCCCTTATTAGCACTGTATTTCAGTAAATCTGCCTGTTCTGCTCCCCACTCTGTCTATGGTGAATCCTCTCACCCTTCTCACCTTTGGCTTGCAACCCAGTTATACACAAAAATAAGTGAATAAAATTTTAAAAAAATGACATAATAACAAATGAAAAAAGAACACTAGTGGTTGCCAGTGATTAAGGAGGGGTGATTTCCCTCTAAAAGGATAGCGAGAAGTATCCTAGTGGTAATGGAAATGTCATGTCTTGACTATTTCAAAATCATTATTTTGATTGTGATACAGACAAATCATGTCACTACCTTCAAAGATTCTTGGTCACTGTACCTATATTACTCAGTTCATGCACACACAGAAAGCTTGTTATTATACTGCCTTCTTGTCTCCCTGTGAGAAATCGATGTGACATTTAATAAAAATGGATCATTGAGAGATAACTGGTCAACAAAGACAAAACTTGGGCAAACAAATAATGATAATGCTCTAAGTAAATTTAAATTGCATATAAATGGATTTATAGAAAAATAGCTGACTGTGGTAATGGTAACCCGGCAGCCATTTGAGAAACACTATGTATGTAGACAAAAGTACATGATCACATAAATAAAAATTGTGACTGTGATGATAAACATGTCATAGAGAAAATAATGGCAACAAAAGGAAAAAGGACACGTTGGAAGTTAGGGTATATGTCACAACATTGAAAATGAAAGGCATAAAATTTTGGAAGCTGAGCCGAACATCAAAGGAAGCATGTTTATCTAGGCCTAGAAAAGATGCATTCTCTGTTTTATAAGTTTTATGATAGTAAGAAACTTAACACTATAAAAAATACTCTCAGTAAATTTTTATAAAGACATGTAATCCTTCCATTCTCAATGTTTCATCACAGCTCTCCCACCACCAAGCACCCATATTCTTCTGCCATAGTCCTTTGTGCTCAATGTTTCTAGTTTCAAGTTAGCATGTACTAAATAAATACTGGGATTTTTAAAAATTCCCCTATCCACTCATAACCTACTTTAAGGGAATTTTTCATGCATTGACAAAAATGTTAAAAGACCATAGAAAAATTATAATTTTCCCATTATCGTTTAAATTATGCCCACTTACATAGTAATTTTTTTATGTCTTCGCACTACTATGCAAAGTGAGAACTCTCTGTAATAAAAGGTTCACCCTCCCCAGGGACTTGAGAAACACCCTTATTTCACACCCTGTTTCTGCATGCACTTGGGTCTATTATTGGAATTCCTATTTTATTCTATTGATCTGTTTCTTCATGCATCAACACATCTTAAATTATAGAACCAAGCTCAATAACATGGTTATTTCTTTCCAAAGGTTGTCTGGCAGTCATTTATGAACAAACTTGCTTCAAAAAGTAGGCACATTTTTACTCCTTCCACTTTAGTCTGCATGCCATTTGTTTCCCCTCCTTGCCTTACTACGTGTCTAGAACTCCCAGTATAGTATTGAATAGAATTGATGAGGTTCAACATCCTTGCCTTATTGTTAACATTAGGTGGAAAACCTTGAATACTTAAACATTAAGAACAATGCTATCTTTAGAGTTTCCACCCAGCTCCTCTGGGTGCTTTGACAGACTAAAGAAGCTGCCATTTGCATTTACTAGTATCTTCAATATCAAGTCTAACAGAAGAGCTAAGTGTTGACCTCCTCTGATTCCTGACTTTTGTTGAGAAGTATTCCCCTGTTAAGTAATATGTTGGATTTTAATTGTGATATAAAATTTGTTGAAATTTTTGTGAGTTATTTTATCTCTTGTGTTTAATCAGTTTGATTTTAAGGAAAATTTAAAAAATACAGCTACTTTCTCATGATAATGTGAAAAAGTTCCTCAGAGATTCAGTTTTATTTACTAAACAGAAGAGGAAGAGGAGGAATAGAGATAGGAGTGATGGAGAGGTAGAGATGGCATAAATCAAGAGAAGTGGTAGAGGGAAGGAAGGAGAGGAGAGAAAGGTATTTCTTCAATAATTAGAGACAAATGATTACAGTGAGGAGATTGCTTGCCTGAAGGAGTCAGAAGGAGAAGATTGTTCAGCATATTAATAGAAGATAAACCACTAGAGTGCTGTTAATGTGTGCAGTAGCAGTTAATTATGGAAGCAGCAGCATGACAAGAAAATCCCCACAACCAAATATGAAGTGCATTATTGGGAAATCAAATGAATTGACCAAAAACTAATATTAGAAAATCTGTTTCTAGATCAGTCTAAGAGCTCATTTGATGCACTAGATAGTCTAGGGATTAAATTGACCACATGTGAATGGATTAATCTTTGGAGACATACTCCTGGCTCAGCAGAAGCTCAATAATAAACAAATAAGTAACTTATTTTATTTATTTTTTTATTTTTATTTGTGTCTTTTACATTACTGTATATTCCCCATAGATTTCCCACCACCAATTCACCCCTGTACCGTCACCATAGTCCCTTGTGCTCCCCCCCCCCGTTCTGAGCCCCAGTCCTCCCCCATCTCTTGCTGATTGTGGCTCTTGTATTTGGTTCCCCTATATTCCTGTTATAAGTGAGACCATTCAATATTTTTCTTTTTCCTTTTGGCTTAATTCGCTGAGCATGATCCCTTCTAGTTCCATCCATGTTGCTGCAAATTACATGTGTTTATCTCCCATCTCAAAGAACTAGAAAATGAACAACAAAAAACCCCAGAAGACAACATAAGAAAGGAAATCATAAAACCAAAGCAGAAATAAATAAAATGGAAATCAAAAAAACAATCCAGAAGATCAATGAAACCAAAAAATAAACAAAATAAACAAATCTCTAGCTAGGCTTACAAAGAAAAGATGGGAGAGAACACACATAAATAGAATCATATGAAAGAGGAGAAATTACAACAGACACAGTAGAAATCAAAAGAATAATCAGAAATTACTATGAACAGCTATACGCAAACAAGTTCAACAACTTAGAGGAAATGGGCAAATTCCTAAAACTATACAACCACCCAAAACTAGATAAAGAAGATAAAGAACATCTAAACAGGCCAATCACAAGAAGTGAAATTGAAACGGTAATCAAAACCCTCCCCAAAAACAAAAGCACAGGACCAGATGGTTTCATAAACGAATTCTGCCAAATGTTCAAAAATGAACTAATCCCTATCTTACACAAACTCTTTCAAAAAATTGAGAAGGAAGGAATACTACCAAACAAATTCTATGAAGCCAATATTACACTAACACCAAAACCAAACAAAGACAACACAAGAAAAGAACACTGCAGACCAATCTCTCTAATGAACACTGCTACAAAAATATTCAACAAAATATTAGCCAACAGGATCCAACAATGCATCCAAAAGATAATACACCACGACCAAGTGGTATTTATTCCAGGGACACAAGGATGGTTCAACATCCAAAAATCAATCAATTTAATCCAACACATCAAGAAAAAGAAAATAAAAGCCATATAATCATATCAATAGATGCTGAGAAAGCATTTGATAAAGTGCAACATCCATTCATGATAAAGGCCCTCGAAATGCTTGGGATAGAAGGAACATACCTCAATATAATAAAAGCCATATACAACAAACCCACTGCCAATATTATCCTCAATGGTGAGAAGCTGAAAGCCTTTCCCCTAATATCAGGAACAAGGCAAGGATGTCCACTCTCACCATTGCTCTTCAATATAATACTGGAAGTCCTAGCCAGAGCAATAAGACAAGAGAAAGACATACAAGGAATCCAAATAGGGAAAGAAGAAATTAAATTATCACTTTTCGCAGACTATATGCTGATATATAGAGAGAATCCAAAAAACTCCGTAGAAAAACTACTCAAAATTATAGACCAGTTTGGTAATGTAGCAGGATACAACCTCAATGCACAAAAATCAGTGGCCTTCCTATATACACTCAGTCAGAAGAAGAAGAAATCAAGAGAATCACCCCTTTCAAAATTGAAACAAACAAAAAATAAGTAACTTACTTTAAGTCAACTAAATAGAGCCCAGTGAGATTAATTTTCCACCTCTTCAAATTATTGTACCTATTCACTCCAAACAATTTTGACTTCTCACATTTAGTACTTTGAACTTCACATAAATGCTTTCTGAGGAGGACCAAACTTACTAGTTCTAGCACTCTTTCTTTGGAACTTTACTTGGAGGATGTGTAACATCTGAATTTTAATCATCAAGTGTCTAAAAGGGAAGTGTAAGAAATAACACCCCCAGAATACCATGATGAGTTGGAATAAGAGATTGAAGAGGATAGAATTGTTTTCAAAAAACAATGGGTTTCTGATCAGATTGAAATTTACTACTTTCCAGGTACCTGTTCGCCATTTGCTTTTCTTCTTTGGAGAAGTGTCTTTTTAGCTCTTCTGCCCATTTTTTGACTGGGTTATTGACTTTGTTTTTGTTGAGTTGTGTGAGTTCCGTGTAAATTATTGTTATCAGTCCTTTATCGGATGTATTGTGTGTAAAGATCTTTTCCAAGTTGGTAGAGTGTCTGTTAGTTTTGGTTAATGTCTCTTTTTCTGTACAGAAGCTTTTTATTTTGATGTAATCCCATCTGTTTATCTTGTCCCTCACTTCCTTCGCTTTGGGGGATGTGTTTTTCAAGATTTTCCTGAGTTGTATGTCGTGTAGAGTTTTGCCTATATTTTCTTCTATACATTTTATGGTTTCAGGTCTTACGTCTAGGTCTTCTATCCATTTTGAGTTGACTTTTGTGCAGGGTGTGAGGTAGTAGTCTAGCTTCATTTTTTTGCATGTGGCCATCCAGTTTTCCCAGCACCATTTATTGAATAGACTGTCCTTGTTCCACTGCATTTTCTTTGCTCCTTTGTCAAATATTAGTTTTTCCTAGATATGCGGCTTTAATTCTGGGTATTCTATTTGGTTCCATTGGTCTTTCTGTCTGTTTTTGTTCCAGTACCGTGCTGTTTTAATTATTATGGCTTTGTAGTATAGTTTGAAATCAGGGAGTGAAATTCCTCCATTTTCCTTTGTTTTAGTTAGGAGGGCTTTAGCTATGTGAGGTTTTTTTGTGGTTCCATATGAATTTCATCAGTAGTCGATCTATTTCTTAGAAGAATGTCATTGATATTTTTATTGGAATAGCATTGAATCTGTAAATTGCTTTTGGTAGGATTGCCATTTTGATAATGTTAATCCTTCCAATCCATGAGCAAGGGATGGCTTTCCATCTTCTTGTGTCTTCTTCTATTTCTTTCAACAGTGTTTTATGTTCAACATCACTTGTAATCAAAGAAATGCAAATCAAACCACAATGAGATACCACCTCACACCTGTGAGGAAGGCACACATTAAAAATACAGGCAACAACAAATGCTGGAAAGGATGTGGGAAAAAAGGAACCCTTTTACACTGCTGGAGGGGAATGCGAACGGGTCCAACCACTATGGAAAGCTGTATGGCGATTCATCAAACTACTAAACATGGAGCTTCCATATGACCCAGCATACCACTTTTGGGAATCTACCCAAAGGACACAAAAACACTATAATCCAAAAGGATACATGCACATGTATGTTCATTGCGGCACTGTTCACAATAGCAAAGGTATGGAAGCAACCCAGATGTCCAAAAATAGATGGCTGGATCAAGAAGATGTGGTACATATACACAATGGAATACTATTCAGCATTCAAAGAAGATAAACACATGCAATTTGCAGCGACATGGATGGAGTTAGAGGGGATCATACTCAGTAAAATAAGCCAGAAGGAAAAATATTGAATGGTTTCACTTATAACAGGACTATAAGTAAACCAAACAGGAGAGAGACACTCGGGGGGTGGGGGCAGTTTAAGGGCACAAAATGGAGTAGAAAAGGACACAAGGAACCACGGAGATGGATCACGGGTGAATTGGTAGTGGGTTACCCAAGGGGAATACAAAATGTAAAAGACATAAATAACAATAACAATAAATATATATATATATATATATATATATATATATATATATATATATATATATATATATATATATATATATATATAAAGAAATTTACTACTTTCCATAAGGGTTCCATAAACCCTTTTGAGTTCATATCCCGGAAAACAAAAGACTTAAACAACAAAAACATTTATTTTGACTTGATCACCCTCTCAAGACATTGTAAGATTCTAAGTGCACCAAACTTCACCCAAGTAGGGCACTGTTCAGCTCCTCAAGTAAAGGGATGTTCCTAAACAGAAGAAAAGTATCTTTCCCATCACAATTTGGCAGATATATTGTCAGTGCCTTCTTCATTTACTTAAATTCTAGGTTTGATTCTGTTTCCTGTTACCTTCTTGAGCTTTAGTCAGTTCTTTATAATTTCCAAATACCCGAGGGAACAGATTTCAATAATTGAATTTTATCTTTATTTTTATTTATGGGCGTGATATTTATTCAATTATAATTTGCATTATTTGAGGAGAAATAGTACATTTGTCTACTGATACCATATAATAACTTTAACAGTTGGGATTTCGCTCTGCATTGTATAAATCAGCTTATCAATGTGGAAAGAATACTCAAGAATTGAGATGTGTGATTATCTTTATTGCCTGGATATCGAAGTTTATGTCCACTGAAATGAAAGTTGACTGGGATATGACTAATGGATGTTTGAAATGAAATGTTTGAAAGGAAATATGTGATGAAACTTCATTTTGACCTGGTAAGTCATGCAAACAAGGGGAATGACTTCTCCCAGTTTTGTTACCTCAGGGACTACTTTGAAAATGTAAGAAGTTTGCCAGACAGCTGTTCCTGAGAGCTAAGTTATTATTTTACTGTTTCCTATTGTTGATTTGTGAAAGAATCTCCTAGACAGCCAAATATTTGTGCTGGGATTATTTTTTCTTTTCCTGTCTCTGCCAGACACAAAGCCAAGAAAACATTCTAGTTGTTTACTCTCCCCGAGTCAGCACTATATGAATAACAGAAGGAGAAAAAAACAATGATTTTAGGTAGCAAAGAGAGCGGAAAGAGGGAAATAGAGAGAGAGATAAGAGAAAGAAAGAGAGAGAGATATCTTTCTTTCACTTTTTTACTAGGACAATGTTAAATGTTCAGATTACTTTCATCATTTTAGTAGTTTCAGATAGTCATCTTTGGAAGAAAAATATTTTTTCTTTTGTATCTTCCTATATATATTTCAATTTTGCAATAATACAAACATACATACACAGGGGTTGGAATTTTTTGCAATAAAGTATTTTTAAATTAAGTTATGCACATTGTTTTCTTAAAACAATGCTATTTCACACCTAGTATATTACGGTATAGTAACAGTATAGCATAAATATAATTTCTGTTTGTACTGGGAAACCAAAAAATTCATTTGGTTTGCTTCATTGCTAGATTTGCTTTATTGTGGTGGTCTGGAACCAGATCCACCAAATATCTCTGAGTGATGCCTGTCTTTCCCCTATTTGAAAGTTACCAAAAGAAATCTATTGAAAAGATATCTCCACTTATGTGCTCCAGACTTTAAAGACAGGATGAGGTTGGAGAAGTGTGAAAGGCATACCCCAGGTAAAATAGAAGATAGAGAAAATCCTTTAGAAAAAGGTACTAGATGTCATTGGAAAGTTCAATGCAAAATATCCCATAAAATAAATCTCTTTTCTCCACAACTATGGCACAGTGTCAAAGAAAAGTAGCATGGGACAAAGGAATTCCATGTAGCATTTTATTTGAGAGAAAGGAATTCAGCTACTAAAATTGGAAAACTACTGGATTAGGTAGTATTCATAGTTTCTTTCAGCTGCAAAATTCTATGATTTAAGCATTATAAAAGTAGAATGTTTGTTACAATATTTTTCATTATAGTGAAAAATATATCCTAGGCAGAACATATATTATGATTATCAGAAAAATAGAAACATAGTGGGGACCCATGTTCATTTCCTAGATTTTACAAAAGTTAGATTAAATGTCCTCTTCTACAGTTTTTGTAAAGCCTCAGTTCTATAAGGTGAGTGATTTTGCTAGTGTCCCAGCAGTTTGCCAGTGGGATGAGGAGCACTGGATTCATAGCATTACAGCACATCTTTGTGTGGTATATATACACAATAGAATATTACTCAACAATCAAAAAAGATAAACTCATGCCATTTGCAGCAACATGGATGGAGCTGGAAGGGATTATGCTAAGTGAAACAAGTTAGAGGGAAAAAGAAACATATCAAATAGTTTCACTTATAAGTGGAATATAGGAAAACCGAAGAGTCAGGAAAAGGATAAAACTTGCAGGCAGACTAGATCTGAGGCATCCAACAGGGGAGGAGGAGAGAGGGGGTCAAAATAGGGGAGAGGAGAACACAAAGGACTATGGTGATGATTCACAGGTGCTATTGTGGTGGGAAATTATGGGAACTACACCCGAGGGGAGAAATAAAATATTGTACAAAAATGAACAATGATGTAAGAAAGTAAATACACACACACACACACACACACACACACACACACTTTTTTTTTTACTATATATATATAGTATAGTACATTACTATATATATATAAATCACTTTTAAAAAATAAAACATCTTCGGAATATCTCAAGAACATTGTTTCAGTGGCAAAGTTATCTGAAGGAAGGTGAGAAATTTAAAAAATGAAGAATAATATTAAAATTTTAAATATTCATAAACAAATAGATCAACCAAGAAAACATCATGATGACTGTCTTTGAGATTGACACCTCTCTGGTGTCCTAACACCCTAACTCAGGTAAAGTAACAGTGGTTAAAATTGTCACTATGAAGGGAAACCCCAGGGACAGAATCTTATCTATTTTAATGGACACCTTCCATTTCCTTTTATCACCCAGGCATGGTTTCTGTCCCCTGCAGAGATACGTTATGATTCTGTCTGTCAGACTTTATTTGGAAACAGGAGCTGCCAATCTTGTTTTGTAATTTTATGCTTACAGGAGTCTTCTGCAGAAACCCACTCTTAGTTCTATCAATTCTAATAGGCATTATTTTCCTGTCAAACTTTTCATTCTTTTCATGACTACTCCACAGAAACTACCTCCAAATTCAAGAATTTGAAGTCACAGTTTTGCCTCTATTTTTCCTACTTCCTTACATCCCTCCTCTCATAGGTATTTAAATTCTTTTTGGAGGTGGGTATTCTAATCCTAAAGCTCTGTTTTGTCTTTCTATTGGCCCATCTTCCCCTAGATATTTGAAATTTTCTATTCTTTATTCAGCCATGTTCAAAATCTCTTCCTTGGACTTTGCTAAGATTTTATTTGAGAATTACGTACCTATACCTAATAACTTGTAGAGTATCTCTGCCCAAGTTGAATGAGTTTTTTGGCAAATACCTAGTTTACAAAATACAGACTTAGGTTATTTCCATCCCCAAATGGACTTATATCCAAATTATCCAATTTGACTTATCCTGATACCTTAATTTATCATACAAAATCCAGGAGTTTCTTTATTTTAGCATTATAGAAGTCTAGTTTATATAGTTGTGTTTTTGTTTTTTTCTTCTGGAACATGGGCTGCTATATATTTTCTAAGATGCCATTATAAGAATGAGATTGGGACAAGTGATGAGCCCAGTGGAAGATTTTCAGGTTCCCATGTATCAAGGGCATTACCTGTGTGTGTAAATAGACAGATTGACTTGACTTACTCTCATCCAGACCACTCTAGGAATTGTTATTTGCATTATTGCACATTAGTCTCTCAATGTTCATCAAAAAAGCACTGATAACAATAGTTAACATAAGAAAACACCCAAAGCAAGTGTTAAGTGTCACTTCATCAAGAATTTCCTTGTATGAAAACAAAACCAAAATATTTCTTCTTACTGTTAATAACCAGTTTCCATTTAGCTTATTTCATCCAAGTAGTTCAAAGTGATTAAAGAGTTTATAAATGACTGGAAGTAAAATTTCCCTTGAAAATTTGTTTTGAAATATTTTAAACATAAGTTTGTTATATTTGCTAAGAAAATGATTTATAGTATTTATAAATTAATTGATTTACAGTGCTTCAAAGGAAAAATAAAACTAGGTACATAACTACTTCCACTAGTCATCTTCAGGTAATTTCTCCTCTAGTCCTTGACTTACAAAATATTTCTATAATTCCCTCCATTTATTATCATACCACACCCATCAACAAAACACTCATAGTCTGCCATCATTGTCCATTGTGCTCTCTACCTCCTCTGTCTAATCCACTCTACTCCCTGTCTCGTAGCCTCAGATCTACAGTCAGATTTCTAGGGTTTGTTATTGATTTGACTTTATGTAACCTTCTGTTTTGCTTCTCCGTATTCCACATGGAAGAGTCACCATCTGGTATTTGTCTTTCTCCTTCTGACTTATTTTTTGCATAATCTCCTTCAGTTCAGTTTATGTTGTCACAAATGGCAAAAGTTTATCTTTTTTAAAGCTGAGTAATAGTCCACTATGTATTACATATTTCCTGATCCACTCATCTGTTTTGGACCACTTAGATTGTTCTTTAACTTACTATCATAAATAGTGGCTAAATAGTCCAAAAAACTATTTATTAATATTAACAAATAGTCAAAAGACACTGTTGAAAAACTGAATGTAAACCACAGATTGGGAGAAAATATTTGCACAACTTATATCTAGCAATACATTTACATGTAGCCTATTTGCGGAATGCCTGCAAGTAGGCAATAAAAAGACAAACAGATCAATTAAAAAATAAACTGAAGACTTGAACAAACACCTTGCAAAGATATACAGATCATAAAAAAGCACATGAAATGTTGCTCAATAGAGCCTCCCTGGTGGTGCAACAGTTAAGCACTGTGCTGTGGAGCTGTCGGCAGCAGCTACAGGAGTTCAATGCCCGGCTGGGGAGATTCCCACATGGCGTGGCAGACCTCTCCTGCCTCACCCGCTGCTCCCCTCAGCAGTGTATTTCTGTCGCTCTGTCTGTTCTGCTCCCCACTCTGTCTCTAGTGAACCCTCTCGCCACCCCATGCCTCTGGCCTGTACCCCAGCTTGTGTGCATAAATAAATATTTAAAAAGAAGTTGCTCGATAGCATTTATTATTAGGGAAATGGCAATTAAAGCCAAAGTGAGCTATCACTGTGAGAATGACTAAAATTTAAAAGGTAGTCAACTCTAAGTGTTAACAAAAATGTGAACAGTAACTCCTGTACATTGCTCCATTACTGATACCAGTTTGGAGAACTGTTTGGCAGCTTTTTTTTAAATAATATTAAACATTCACCAATAACCCAGAAACTCCATTCACAATGTTTTAAAGAGAAATAAAAGTATACCATTAAATAACTGCTTTTTTATTATGACTGCTTTATTTATAATAGCCAGTTCCTGAAAGTAATCTAAATGTCCATCAACAATTAAGTGGCTAAATAAGTTGTAGAATAATGATATGATGGAATACTCTCAGCAATAAAAACAAAGGGGTAATTTTATTCATTATCTCACAGATTTTAAGTAAAATAAGCTGGACATAAAGAAAGTATGTGTTAGATGATTCCATTTTGTGAAATTCTAAAACAGGCAAATTAAAGTACAGAGAGAAGTATCAAACTGTTGCTATCCCTGGGTAAAACAATCGTGTGAAAAGACCTATGAAAAATGAAAAGACATTTTAAGATGATGGAAATATTTTTTTTTTCTTGATTGGTTACATGGTTTAATGCACTTACCAAAATTTACTGTAATATACAGTTAGGAGTCACTTAACAGTGATAGACAACCGATATTACCATGGTTCCAATAGTTTTTGCTCCATATAGCCTATGTGTAGTAGGCTTATGCCATTTTGGTTTGTGTTATGACACTTGCACAGTGACAAAATTGGCTAACAATGCATTTCTCAGAATGCATCCCCACACTGAACAATGAATGGCTGGACTATAAATATTTGTGCATTATGTTGTATGTAAATTTTACCTTTAAAGAAACTGAAAAATAAAATAAATACAAGAGTAGGTCTTATATTGTGGATATAATTAACATTATGATGCTGTACAAATGAGTACTTGAAGGTTAGAGTAAATCTTCCAGTGATCACATCACCCTTAGATTCAGAGAGTGTATATCCCAATTTGGACAGAAGTGAAAATGACCAATATAATTGATTCAAGGCATGGATAGAGATACTGATTTTTCAGATGTAAAGCTTTTGCATAAAACTTTAACAAGTATGACTAGGAAAGAAATTCTTGGCAAGCACCTATGTAAGTGCATTCACCCTTCACATGTACCCTCTTCCTCCTTAAGGAAGGAAAGAATTCAGGCCTTTCTGAAGGGTTAGGGCCAGGTGCTGGTATTATCCAATTATGACAAGTCAACATTATCTATTTTCCTAACAATCTGTCTTTATGGGTATGTCTCCCAGTGAAAAATGAGCAGAGTGGGAAGTTTTCTTTCTGTCTTCTCCAGTTATGCTAGCATGCTGCTGTGAATGGAGAACACCCTTGTGACCAAGTTATTCTGTATAAGCATTTCCCATTTCTGGTCATTTATATTTTCCTGCTCTCGATCAGTGATGTAACAGAATGTTTTACATTTAAGTCCTTGTGAATTGTGAACCACACAGAGAAAGCTCTTGGTCAAGAGGAAAGCACCACTTCAGTAGTCAGTCTGAACTGAGGATACCATGCCCTGCCAGTCTGGCTTGAGGCTTACATGGAATCTTTTCTGATAGAGATATTTCTCACCCCACTCTCCCCAGGGTGATTTTCTCTTTGACATTAGTCTTCTTAACTACTTAAAACTCTGTCACTGTTGGGTAACTGCTCTCATCACACTTCCACCACACTGCTGCTTCATCTAACCAAAAGGGAAGCCTGCATCTGTCCTTTGCCTCTGGTAGAGAGGCAAGAGGAAGCCCCAGGTAGATGCTTTCCAAACTCCCTTTCTCAGGAAGACTCTGATTCTATCTGTACTGTCTATGGTAGACTCACCCTCAAGAGGTGGAGCATGTAACAAATGCTGCTTCTCTCCCTTATATGAGGTCACAAATCAATCCCTTCACTAGAATTTGACAGAAAAATCAATTCGTGTGTGGCCATACCTGCTTAGCTTTAGCTCTCCCTTTCTCTGAGCCAGCCCATCTCAAAGAAATTTCTGCATTTATTTAAAAAATACTATCTTTGGTAGGAGTTCATCCATCTGGTCCTGTAAAATTGCTTAAATGGGCACCTTAGAACAATGGAAGGTCTTGTCCCCAAGACTTCTTAAAACAGGACTCCTTGCTCTGTCTTAAAATTTCTTGTCATGACTGCTCTCTGCCCTTTTCCCTGACAGGGTGGCTGTATCAGCCACTCCCCTTCTGCCTTCCCCATTCCAGGTCACACAGGTCTATTTTGCAACAGAGTAAAACTGATTGCTCCATGACATTTGAACTCTTGGCCTTGCAAGTGGAACAAAATGATATGAGTAGATTATGCTACCACATCAGTAAATAGTACCCAAGTCACTTCTCTACAGGATGTAGTTTATGCAGTATGGAATAGGAGTTTCAGCATTCAGCAATCCAGATCTCTTTAACTATTCTGGGCATTACAAAGAAAAGCTGTGTTTTTTTTTTTTTTCCCTTCAACATTAAGAAGAAATGTGAAATTATTCTGAAGGAATAAAATAGATTTTTTTCCCTAACAAATGTAGTTTTGTAATTTCTATAGAAAATCAAAGTATCTATTTGCAATCATCTACTATTCATATTCTAGGAATAGCTTTAATAAGAAAACGCAAAAAGTAACTACTGTTGCATGGTAACTATATTTCTTAACTTCCCTTCCTCCTTTACATTTTCATTCTAAAAGTAATAGACCTAAAACTCCATAGAATGTAAACTGATTTTCTCTCTCTCTCTCTATGTAGTTGAAGAACATGAGTTTTCCATGAACTTATCATTTCCTGCTACTTTACCTATGGAAGACAGAATTTTATAGTATTTGATTTATAGTTTCATTGTGAACAAAGTCTAGCTGTACAAACTTTTGTGGTGCAATTATGATTAATCTCCAGGTAAGAATGGAAACATGGCAGATAGAGGAAGTCACACTAGTTATTTATTGCTCAAAATAAATAAATACATGAAACAAGAAGCAGCACAGTCAAACACAGATTAGTTTCTGCTTTTTCCAAGGGAGGAAAAATTGGTGGCATATATGTGTATCTGCCCTATCAAGTTGTTACCAAAAAATTTCATTTACAAGTCCTTTTTACAAATCAATGAATCCAACCTGAAAGAGTGGGCCATAATACAAGTATTTGATGAAGCTTTGAAATATGATTACTCCTTAGAAATTAATTAATTCATTCATTCATGCATGCATTCATTCAAAGAATACTTATTGATTGCCAATTTGCAAGACACTATTCTAAGCATTTAAATCTATAAGGGATGAAAAGAGACAATGAAAAAGCCTTCAGTGAATATACCCTAAATTACTAAAATGCTCAGAAAATATGGCTAGGCTGTGGAGAATCAAGTCTTGTTACTAGTAATTTAATAGAATTTAATAGAATTCTTTATGTTTCATTCCCTTCATCATAAAAAGGTTTAATGGTTGATTTTAAAAAGACCATCTAGGAATTCACATTTTCCAAAAAGTTTACAAATTGGCAATCTATGATTGTTCAACTAAGTAACTGGCATAATATCAAGCATAGGCAAAGACATAGAGCAACTAGAACGCCTACATTGTTAGAAATGCAACTTTACCACTTCTTAAAAATAAAATCATAATTATCTTGCAAAATTGAACACAAACACATTTTATGGTCTTCCTGCAGTGGAAGTCGCTGGAAGAATTTTACATTTCCTGTTATGTAGAATCTTCAGACACTACTATAATTTCATAGCTTTCTTGTTTGTTTTCTAAGTGATTTAAATCAAGTTATCTTCTCTGACATGACAGGTATGTTTGAAACCTTTCATAAATTATTTTTAAATTAATGGACTTTAATTTTAGACTTAATAGAAAAATCAAGCAAACGTAGAGTTTCCATTTCTCCCCTCTTCTATACATGTTTCCCCTATTATTAACATCTTGCATGAATGTAGCATATTTGTTATAATTGATGGAATATTAGCTAGTATTCATGCTTATATTAGGGTTCACTCATTGTGTTATATAGTTCTCTAGGTTTTGACAAACACTTAATGTCCTGTGTCCACCATTTTTGTGTCATACGGAACAGTGTCACTGCCCTAAACTTCCACTATATTCTACCTGTTTATCTTTCCTTCCCTCTCTTCAAGCTCCTGGCAACCACTGATGCTTTTTTTGTCTCTCTAATTTTGTATTTCAGAATGTCATACAGTTAGAATCATATATGAAATAGCCTTTAGGCTGACTTTTTCACTTTTTTTCACAAAAAAGTTCCTCTTTTTGTGGCTTGATAGCGGTTCTTTTGATTACCTGCTTCCAGATTTTAGTAAATCTAAACAGAGCTGTGATAAAGATTTCAGTGTAGGTTTTTGCGGAGACATGCATTTTCAACTCATTGAGCAAATACCTAGGAGCATGAATACTGTATCTTATGATAAGTCTATATTTAATGTTGTGTGGCTGAACCCCCCCCCCCCAGGAGTTTTTAATCTTGCAAATTAGCCCATGCCAGTCTCCAGTCAATTTCCATTTAATTGTTCCTACCTGTTTCTGGCTTCAGCTACAAGATTTCCCTCTTACCTCTGATCCTGGTAAGCTGTGATTTCCTGTATTTACCTTTCTTCAGCTTTGGGGGTAGCAGTGTTTCCGTGACCTCACTTTTCTAGTGGATTATAAAAAAATACTGGTTTTCAGTTTGTTCAGTTTTTTTTTTTTCTTGTTGTGAGGACAGAATGACAGTTAACGAGCTCTCGATAGTTATACTGGAAACCCAAAGTATCTTCTGTTTTATGAATGTATTTCACTTTGTCTTTTATTCCAGCTCTCTGATATTTCAGAAGTTTTGTATTTCCTTTCCACTGGGCTGCTTTGTAATTTTACTTTTATAAAATGCTTTTATTTCCCTCTTTCTTTAGCCCCTACCTATCAGTTCCTTGTTGTGAGCTGTAATAAAATTAATTCATGTCTATTTCTCTCCATTGTTAGCTTGCATTATTTTGGTCAACAGTATAATCTTAGTGATTGTATTTGTGACTACATTACTATCCCAGCTAGTTGATTTGTCAGCAGTGACATTGTTCTGCAGCCAACCCAAACGAAGCAGGTTTATCATCAGTTCTAGCAGACTTGTTGTTTTATTAGTTGTTTTCATGATATTCTTCACTGTATTCCACTGTACTCTGCAATAATCCACCACTCTCCTCTGCACGCCACCATACTCCGCCACACTTTTCCTCTGCTGCTGCTGCTGCTGCTGCTTTGTAGGCTCAGTCTTGGTTCAGGTGTGCCCATTTAAGCACACCCACCCTCTTCTTCAGGTGCCGGAGGTCAGGCATGCTGTAGGCCTGCAGAGGTCTATCATGGAGGGGAGGGCAGAAAAACCTGATGACACTCTTATTTGCCCTACGGACCTGGTTTGACTTCCAGCTAGCAACAGCTGATTCTGTTCCCCACCTTTTTCCTTTGCCATGATATTTGTTAGTTGATTCTCTTCTACATCCACTAAGTATATAACTAAGTCATTCCATTCTATTACCCTTTTTGGTTCTACAGTTTATAATATTAGTAGCTCCAAACAGTTCTTTTTCCTCAAGTTTCTGTATCAATAGTTGGTTGGGTACAGGTTCTACTCTAGGATAATATGCATTCAATTTAAGACTTCCGAATTACTGGCATAAAAATTGTGACAAAATACTCATAGTTGGATTCTCTATTCACATGTGTACTTACATTTAAAAAAAAGGAGTAATATCTTTTTAAAAATCAACTCTGTATATGATTTAGGGGTATATGTTTAACCCTCCTAAGATGAATGTACCTATCACACCACACCTGCCACCAAAGCATTAATAATCCTCCACCATAATTCATTTGGCCCCTTCCTCCCTTTGCTCCCCACCTCCCTCCTTTTCCCTCTTAAACCTAAACTACATAGTTAAAAATCTAGGATTTGTTGTTTTGTTTCAGTTTTATCCATTCCTTTGTTTTGTTTCTTTATATTGCACATACAAGTGAAATCATTAGGTATGTGTCTTTCTCCTCTGACTTATTTTGCTCTGTATAATCCCCTCCAGTTCCATCCATATTGTCACAAATGGCACAATTTCATTTTTTTTAAATAGCTGAGTAATATTTCTGTGTGTGTGTGTGTGTGTGTGTATGTGTGTATGTATGGATCTCTTCAGGTTTGTGCTACCATACCACATCCACCACCACAGTATATCATCTTTTGGTATTGATTACACTGATCAAAAAATTTTTACAAAAGTATGTTATTGAAATAAAACTAGTCATTTCCTATCAATTTGTATGTGCTCAACACGAATATGACAGTCAAATTCTAATTGGCTCTAGGTTTTTTTGTAATCTGCAATAAATGGATGTTTACATCACGAAATGCATGCCAATAGTAATAGGCCTACGGTTAATACCTGTAAAAAATCAAGTCATAGACTACTTCTTAGATTTCTTCACTTGTCTCTTGTACAGCTGTTCAGGAATAGAACAGATGAAAGATGGTTTCCATAGTGCAAAAGCATAGCCTTAAGACTCAGTTTCGAAGAGTCTAGAAATAGTCTCCATTCTTGTGGGTCATGAGTGATTTCTAAGGCATTCATGAGGCCCTTAATATTGGAATGGAATACAAGAGTACTTTCCTTTCTGAAGAGAGACTCCAACTGCTGGTGGCGCTTTCGATCTAAATTAATTGTGACATCTTCTAAAAGATTCCATTGTTGGAGTCTTGACCCTAGCAATTCTGCCTTGTTCTTGGATAAGTCCAAAACATGAATCAGGTCATTTAGTACTTCCTATGTGAGTCTGTGTGGGGTTGATGATGCACCACAGTGAAAATCTGGATCTCTACATGCTGATGGAACAGGAAAAGAACAGGTGAGCTCACTCTTGTCCTCATCAGATGAGTCAAGAGAATATTCTGCTGGAGGTTCTGGATAGGAAGTCCCTCACCATGTGGAACTGGTCTTAATGCAGACGGAATGTTTGGGTAGACTATTCTCAACTTCTTTTGCTTCGTTATTCTGCCGGGAAGAGGAGGAACCAAGCAGAAGGAACAGTCTTTTATGTGGTTGCTTGGCTCTCTCCACACCACGGGGACTGCAAACGGTATTGATGGTCTTTTGCCATTGAACCACTGGGAAAGCTGTGTTGTACATGTAGTACAGCATATATGCGGGGCCCAAGGCTTGTCTTGGTCACCAACCTTGCATCCCAAGTAGAGATGATAAGCCTTCTTCACTTGAGAAATGATACTTTTCTTCTGGTTGGCAAATGTCACTTTCCCACAAATAGAGCAGAAATTGTCCACGCTATTAATGCACTTTCAAGGGATGACTGTTCTGTATTGTGCCTAAATGGATAAAATCATAACAATTCTATGGAACAGTAGCTTCAACTGTCTTGCACAAAGTCTGAAATATTTTCAATGCTCAGCCTTTCTGACAGGGCTTTCTATAGTGCACTGCTGACATCAGCTTACTTCAGCAGCCGCCTGGCAGTAGTATTGCATTGCATCAGAAAATGATGTAATCAACTCTGGCTGACGTGTGCATGATGGTATTATGCAATGAAGTGCAATATTACATAATTCTAGGCCGATTTAGGATGTTGTTGCAGTCCTACTGGATAACTTCACATGGTGAAACATATAAAATGAATTATATGAAATATCTTCAAAATGAGAGCTAATAAAAAATTTTCAGGATTATATTCATGTTCAGCACACCGAGATATTACAGATTAGGGCCTTTTAAAGTCAGTAACGATCTTACTGTTGACCAATGTTATTGTATAGCCTCTGTTTTGTTAATCTTTCCAAAAGCTTGTCAACTTTACTAATATTTTTAATTAACCAGGGTTTGCTTGTATATTTGACATTGTTTATTCTGTCCATTTTGTTTAGGTTTATATTTCTTAATCATTCTAGTGGTTTGCTTTTTGTTGTTGGGTTTTCTTTTCTTGTCCAGACTTCAGTTTCTTGGGAAATAAATGATTAAAGAAACAGGTTGCAATGCATTTACTCTCCAGGATGCTCTTGGAGATGAAAGAAAGCCAGTCCCAGTCTAATATCCTTGTAAATATACTAGTGACAAGCTCCATAAAAAACAAACCAAATGGCTTTATAAAAAGAAAGCCTTATCTGTGAAAGACTTTCAAGCAGTGTGTGCCCAGTAATTTAGAATTGCTTAAAGAACCTGAAATCTATAGATTTTTTAGAATGTGATTTCCTAGAAAGTATCATGTACAGTATTACAATCGGAATATAAAACAGATAATTTATGACCTAATGACACCTTTGGCATGGGTACTCTGGAACTGAGAATTTTTGATGCAGTCAAAAAAAGAAAGACCTGAGAATATCCAGTCAAAGATCCTGACTTATATGTTCTTTGATTGTTTGCACCTGGAATATCATAGTAACGCTAAATCGCTTATTTATATGAGTTTTACTCAACAATTCAGTTACTTTTTTATCTCAATTTTTAACTTGGATACTCAATTCATTAAGCCTTTAATATTTTATAATATGTGCATTAGATGCTAACAATTTTTCCTCTAAATATATTCCTAACTGCCTTCTGTAAGTTTTGATTGTATTTTCATTATTGTGCAGTTCAAAATATTTTCTAATTTCCAATTATTTCTTTCTGATGCATGAAGGTTTTTCTAAATATCCAAACAAATGTGATTTTCTGGTCAACTTTTTTAAAAATTATTTTATTTATTTTTTATTTATACATACAAGCTGGGGTGCAGGCCAGAGGCGTGGGGTGGTGAGAGGGTTCACCAGAGACAGAGCAGATAGCAGAACAGGCAGATCAGAAATACACTGCTGAGGGGAGCAGCGGGCAAGTCAGGAGAGGTCTGCCGCGCCATGTGGGATTCTCCCTGGCCGGGCATCAAACTTGCATCACCGCTGCTGACAGCTCCACAGCGCAGCGCTTAACCGCTACACCACTGGGGAGGCCCTCTGGTCAACTTTTTATTGCTAATAATTAATTTTATTATTTTCAAAGAATGTGCCTTATATACCAATACCTTGAAATTGATTGATTCTATAATTTTCGTTATGTATTTTTGTGTATCCTATGGAATCAGGATCAGCAAGATGTGTCCCACAGACTAATTCCAGCCAGTCACTTGTTTCTGGAAGTAAAGTTTTATTGGTACCCAGCCACACCCATTCGTGTATATTCTATGGCTGCTTTTACGCCATAATGGTAGAGTTGAAAGTTGTGGCAGAGATTCTGTGTCCTCCAAATTTTAAAATATTTACATATGGTCCTTTGCAGAAAACATTTGCTGGCTCTTTAGAAGATCTGTTTCTGCAGTTTTGGCAGTGTTTCGTGTCTATTGGTTATAACTTGTATTAACTTTGAATTGTTTAGTCTCCATAGTGAAATTAAAATCTTAGTGTTTTTTGTTGTTGTTGTTTTATCAATTACTAAGAAAAGTTCACCAAGATTTCCCATAATGGTAACATATTTGTTCATTTATCTTACAATTTTGTAAAGTTTTGCAGTTTGCTTTGGATGGATGGATGGATGGATGGATGGAAGGAAGGAACAATTGATGCATCACAGTCTAACCTCAGGTGCACAGAAATTTAGAATAGTTACCCTTTTTTGGTGAGTTGACTTTTTTCAACTTGAATATTGGATGGAATTTTGGCTTGATATTAATAGAAATATACTACTGTTTTTGGTTAATATTTGCTGGGTATGTATTTCATTCCTTTTAAGGCCATTCTTTCTGTTTATTCATGCTTCAGGTGTATCCCTAAACACTGAGCTGGAATTTATTATTTATTCCAGGAAGATAATTTTTGCCTTCAGACTTTCTTCCAAGTAACTTCCATTGGATGGAGTTACTGGTGAATTTATTTCCATCAGCTTATATTATGCTTTCTGTTTGTCCTGGCTTTTGTATCTTTAGATTTTTTTTTTTTATTATTCTTTTCTTGCCTCATTTGAGGTGATTATGTTTCTGATTTGATTATGCTCTTTAGTAATTTGGAAACCACACACTATGTTTTTATTTTTATTGCATTTGACCTAACAAAATCAAATACCATTAAACACCTTTGCTTTTTTTAGAAATCATTTTAGGAACAGTTTCTAAACATAATTTTCATTTTAAACCTCTGCTAAAATTAGCATTATTGGGCTTTTTTTATTTTAACCACAGATCTTGATGCTTTAAGTTCACTTATTGCATTTCAAATCTTCCATATGAAACCATTTCAAAATAAGAAAAAAAGTGTGTACTTATAAAAGCAAGTTAGAAATAATAAAGATAAAAGCAAAAATAGTGTATTAAAATATATACAAATGGTAAAATCATGTTTAATTGAATATTTGTTCATTTAAAAATTTAATAAACTTAATCACCTTTTTAGTACAGTGGACAGCTCGTCAGTCTCATAAAAACCTAATAATATAGACAAAGCTATAATCAAGCATGAAATAGTAAACTCTCCTCTAAAAGATATGATGTAAAATTCAATACTAAACATTTTGAAAGTCTCATCAAATTACTGTAAGGGAAAATATTGATGACCAAATCAGTCCATATAGAAAGCCTGTATAAATCAAGAGATAAATAAAATGGGAAAAGTTAGCAGAGAACTTCCTTTTAAAGAATGCTACACTTAGTTTAATATGTGAGTTGTTGTGATCCTCTAAAACCCAAATAAATCTTACAATATTATAAAATCTAAGAACATATGAAAAATTAGACTAAGTTAGATAGAATATGCTTTTTTGGTCTAGCATAACACTAATGCCACAATTTGACCATGTTAGAAAGAGAAAAATAAAATTTTGGACAGAATTCATTTTAAAATCATCAAATCATTTAGAGCTATAGTAAAAATTTTAATGTTTATATATGATTTATTTTAAGAATTTGCAAATAAGTCCATTTTGACGGATTTATTAGATAATTTATATCAAAATAACAAAAGAAAAAAATGGGATTGCACATATATGCTGAAAAAATTCTAAACTAGATTCATGATTTATTCTTGATCTAAGGGAAAACATCCCAATAATTTAGGAAGATCATTCCATTCCATTCAATATATTTGTATTTATGTGCCAAACAATACTGATTTAAATATGTAATCAGTATCATAGTTAACTATACAACACAAAATTTATGTTGATAAAACTCAGGAATGCACAAAAACGCTTTCTTCACTATAATGTGTTATTTATGGAAATTTCAGCTAATGCAACAAGACAAGAAAAAGAATAAGGTGTTAAGATACTGGCAATGTGGTGTTGATCTTCCCAAAAGTATAAAGATAGACTTTTCTCAGATAGGCCTCTTCCAAAAAGTGTTACCTTGGTGTGAGTGAAAGGTCAGTCAAGGCCCTGTGAGTCTCGGGAACTCTATCACCATTACTTAAAGTTTTTAACTTGAAAAACGGGTTCTAAGGTTAAGTTGAAGAATGAATGTATCCAAATACTGAAGAATTTATTTTTAAAGAGAAATAAAATAGTCATTGTAAAATTTGGTATGAATCTTTGTAAAAGAAAGTCAAGAAATAGCCATTTTTTTTTTTATTTTTCTTTTTGACCTATTATTTTAAGAGCAGTAAAGGCCTTAAGAACTTTTGGACATTTTCCCTTTTTTCCCAATTAAGAAGCAATCATTGCTCCCCCTTTTAATGACCTAGAAGAGTATAATTTGGAGATGTCATCCAGGTGTAGTTTTGTTAGTGAGTTTGTCCTCACTATCAGAATCTCATCTTTACTCTGAGTAAATTGAGGTCATCCTCCATGTCTGTGATGTGAAGTCTCTAACCGCTCCTTGACATCCCAGATACTTGAAAAGAATAAATATCGGCAGTCTGCTCCATTACTTTTTGGAATTTGCAATCATATAAATTCTCCATATATATATTATTAAATTTTGGTCTTTTTTCCTATTATCTTGTGATAATAATTTGTTCATCTGTCCATTGTCAGAAGAACCAAGATAGAGTGTGAGAGTTTTCCCTTGTGCCCCATCAGCAACAAGAGGATACAATTATTGAGAATTTTGTGACTCTCGGGAAAAACTTTAAAAATCAAACTGAAATAGTATTATAACAGAAAAGAAAGGTTTAATATTTGCTTAATCAGAAAATAGCTAGGTCAAAAATCATAGCTTTCCTATTTAACAATTACCAGTTACAATGTATGATTTATATAACAACTCCACTAACACAAACAATAAAACATTTTAAAAATTAAAAATGAATTTTAAATAAAAATATTTAAATAATAATACACCAATAAAAGATTTTTTAATTATGCTTATATCATGCCTTACCAGAGAGGTCAGTGTGTGATTCACTGTTTCTTCATCTTTGAGAGTGAAGGTAGCTCATTTTTTAAGGAAGCATCCCTATGCTATTTAGTGTCGCCATCCCTATAAAGGCTTTATATGCAAGAATTTATAATAGTTAGAATGTTGGACCTAACTTTGTTAAAAGAAAAGAGAGATTTGTAAGCCTTTTCTTTCCATAATACTCAACAAACAAAACACGGATCCTGGGGAATTACTGGCACAAGCAAAAGGGTAAGAGTTACAGAGGTTCTGATCAGTTATAGCTGATTACTTTCTAACTGCATCTCCACAGAACACTCAAGGTTACTGTGAGTGAACTTACAGGGTTTGGGTGCACCAAGTGAGGAATATCCCTGGCTCCAATATTAACAAACAGGATGTGAATTCATTGTGGGCCTATACCAGTTGACTTGGGCAAGTGTCTGAGCAAAGCAATCCCATTGCAGCACAGAGAAGCAAAACAGAGGTACAGATGATTGCTGATTGTGCAGCCTTTCCCATCCTTTCCCAAAAATGAAAGGGATAAATAGGGATCATTGAGAAAAAGAAGACAAGAGAAGGATTCTGCCTAACTCTAGAGTTGAATGGTTTAAGAGTTTATTTGCAACTGAAAAAGCCTCCCAACTCCCAGTAATCTTAGACTAGCCAAGTGAAGCAAGAGAATTCTCACAGAATGGTTCTAGAACTGCCATGTCTTGATGGTAGGGCCTAGAAAAAATAATAAGATTTGATAAAATAAAAACAAAAATGCAACCATATTTTCTTTTTTCTGTTATTGATAATTTTTTATTATTACAAATGACAATTCTGTTACATACAAGTGTTTATATTTATGCAAATACAGTTAATGGGGTAGGGTTTTTTTAACTTGAAAAACAGGTTCTAAAATTAAGTTGAAGAATAAATGTATTCAAATAGTGGAGAAATTATTTTTTAAAAGAAATAAAACACTATCATAACTGTAAAATTTTATGCAAATCTTCAGGAAAAGAAAGTCAAGAAATAACCGTTCACCTTTTTTTTAACTGAGATAATATTGGGGTATTTACCAGGTATTATTACCACCATAGTGCACCTACCACCATATCACTTATATTTCACCATTTGACTATTTTTTTTAAGAATGGTAAATGCATGTTTAATAGTTAAATGTTTGCTTTAATGTGTCTTAGGAATATTGACTTAATGGCTTAGAAATATCCTGATTGTTAAAGACAATTACCTCCATGAAGCATCGTATTTAATCTTGCGATTAGGCTAGACTTGATCATTACTTATAAGAAATGACATTTACATAAAATGTTTGATTTATAAAGTAACATTTTACCACATTTTATTATGAACAGCAATATTTGTTAAAAAGTTGTAAATAGTTTTGGTTGTTCACTTAAAATTAGAGACTATATTTGAAACAAAAGTTTGTTTTTTAGCAGGTAATAATTAGACTGATGATATACCATCATTCATATAGCTCCAATAAACTCAAGAAATAAAACAGGGTTGAGAAAAATTTTTAATTATAGCTGAACAACCATACTACATTAAAATAGTGCATTTTACCAGTAAAAGTTATTCAAAAAGATTAACTTTAAAACACAATACAGACTACCAATTTGTCATGAGAATTATAGTGCTGTGATTCACATGAATTATATCTAGATGATGACTAAGAATCTAGGGTAAACTTATTCAGTGTCAAATAAAAGAACCACCTAAGCAAATGATGTAAGATTTACCGACATATAAGATTAACCTCTGTTTTAGTCTCAGAGAGGAATAGGTGGCCTCTACTGCAAAACTTTAGGACTATATCAATTTGTGTCTCAGCTTAAGTATCTATTAACATCAAATACTCTTTATGATAGATTACAAATGCATTCATGGATTAAGGAGCTTAGGCTCTGAAGTAGTGTCAACATATTTATATTCTGTATGCATTACAAGATACAAATACAAAAATGAAAGTAGGGTTAAAGAAGAGGTAAAGGAAATTTTATCAATGGTTTTTAAAACTTTAAATGTTATATTAGTTTTAGTACAATGTGTGAGATTTGGGATTTCCCTATGATAATGATGGATATTTAATAATCTCTCCACATACCCTCTAAAGACTGTGCAGATCTAATAAAATCAATCTTGGGGAGGCACTGCTTAGGGAAGACAGTGTCATGACCTAAAAGAAGTAGACATCCCTTGTAGACTGAATAGTAAATAGAAAGAAGGAAGAAAAGAATAGAAAGTAAGGATCTCATGAAAAGTAAAAGGATCACAGAAGTAGAAGACACACCAACATATAAATAGGGCCTCATTTACTAGACTTTGTACCATCCCTATGCCAAGGAAGGATTAGGAACTATGATTCTTGAAATGTAGAAAGCTTTTCAAGAAGCTTTACTGTGCTCCTTAAGAACACTTGCTGATGTTGATCCAGGAAAATGTAAGAATTTTTAAGTGGTTAGAAAATCAGACAACAGCCATATTATCTTAGCAAACAAGTTCTAACAAATTTAGTTTTACTTAATTAATGGCTTGTCTGATGATGTTCGGGAGAGTTCAACCCCCTTAAGGCATTTAGAGTCCCTATTCTGTCCCCTTCTCTCTTCCATAGCTCCTGAATTTCTTCCACAGTACTCTGACATTTATGGCAGCAAATCCATTTCATGTTCTTGCTCAAATAGAAATGTAACCTTGGTTGAAAATACTTCTTCCTTTCAGTCATCTCAAGTAAAAGTTGTTTTCCCTCACTGGCCTTTCACTCTCCTGGGCCTGTGGTTGAGGTGGGTGGCCTCATCTATACTCTGAAACCATTCTCAGTCTTACAATGTGTGCACACACACACATGCACACACACTCCTGCCTTGAAGCTCAAGTCATTAAATTATATCATCTGTTAACCCTCATAATTGCTACCATCTACTTAACCATTTCCGCTCATATGTCGACAATTGCAGCTAACTGTGCACTATTATTCCTTCCAGTACTTATGCCTGTCTTGATTCAAGACAATTGCAGAATACACAAATCTGTCCAATATCCAAACCTTGTACTACCTCATACTTCTCCAAAGGTCTTTCCTTCACTCTACAACTAGAACTCTGTCCCGTGATCACACGCTATACCTTTATCTTTCCAAATAATTGTTGTTCAATCATAAAATCAAGCTTATATAGTTCTCTCAGTTACCACCATCTTCTGTCCTTTCAGTTTATTCCTCTGATTACCTCACCCCAACTATTCCTTGACCATACTTAGACTTCCAGTTTGTTGTCACTCTCCCCTTGATGTTTTCTGTTTATCTAGATTATATTTTATAGACAATAATTTAAAAAATATATATCCACATCTATTAAATATACATACATCTTGCTTCTGTTCACCTCTAGCTTCCTTATATGTATCTTTTAGCTCTTATTATTTTACTAAATTCACCCGAACAACAATTCTGGTTAAATAAATCTCTCCACTTGCTTTATGTCAGCTCCCGTAAGCCAAAGATACCTGTAGAAAAATGCAAAACCATATTCATGAACACACACTTTAAAGTGAGCCATCAATGTTCCAGATCATCAAAATATGTGTGACAAATATTTTCATGCACACTGGTTCCTGAAAGATTATTTCATATCTGTTTTCCTTAACCACCCAAACTTCTGCTCTTTCTTGCATTTTCAGGTGCTGAGCCACTCTCCCAGCCCACCCATGTGCTTCTTACCTGTGAACTCTCCAAATCTCAAGTTTTTGAGATTTTATGGAGGCTTCATCATGTAGACATGATTGATCATTGACTCTACTTTCAACCCTTCCAGCTTCTCAAGAGAATGGGAGAAGCGTGGGGATGGATCTGAAAATTTTAAGTTTCTAATCTGAGTTTCAGATGAACAGCCCTGATCAGGAGCCCACTCAGAGCTGCCTCATTAGAGCAAAAGACATTCCTAATAGCCAGGAAATTACAAGGGTTTCAAGATTCCCAAGTCAGAAACTTGGATCAAACTAAATGTTAGAACAAAAGAAATTCCTAGTGCTCTTACCACTTAAAAAATGCAAGGGTATTAGGAGATCTATATTCAGAGGCAAGGACAGCTGTGTGTGTGTGTGTGTGTGTGTGTGTGTGTGTGTGTGTGTGTGTGTATATAATTGTATATAATATATATTATATATATTGTGACTTATATATATTCTTATATATATTCTTATATTGTGACTTATGATAAGAATATATATATATATTCATAAGTCACAATATCACAGATTTGTTGGCATTTTTATAGTCTGGTTATGAGCCCTTTGTCATATGTATTGAAAATATTTTTTGTAGTCTATTGCTTATTTTTTATTACTTTTAATAGTCTCTTCTGGTGAATAGCACTTTTAAATTTTTGTATAATACAATTCACCAAGCTTTTTCTTATAGTTGTGTCCTGTGTCTCTTGCCTACCCCAAGGTCATGAAAATACTCTCTTCTATTTTCTTCTGAGAACTTCATAGTTTACCTTCCACATTCCATTTTATTACCTACTTTGGGTTAATTTGTATATTGTGTGTGAAGTAAGGTTTAAGATTCTTTCATGTGGGTATTCAGTTCACTCATCACCATTTATTTAAGTCTCCTTTAATTTCTCTCAGCAATATCTTTTGATCTTCAGTGTATAATTCTTGCATTTATTTTATTAATTACCAGTTATTTGATTTTAGGATCTCTTTTATATGTGCCTTTATTTTGCTTTGCATAATCCTCTCCATTCCAACAATGTTGTTACAAATGGCAAGATTTCATCTTTTTAATAACTGAGTAGTAGTCCATTGTGTATATAAACCACATCTTCTTTTATCCATTCATCTATCCTTGGTGATTTACATTATTTTTATAATTTGACTATTGGAAATAGTGTTGCAGTGAACATAGAAATACATCTGTTCATTTGAATTATTGTTTTTGCATTCTTTGGGTTGATACCCAGGAGTGGAATTGCTGAATCTTATGATTGAGGTATTTTTAATATTTTAAGAAACCTGTTTAGTGTTATCCACAGGAGCTGGGCTAGTCTATGTTTCTACCAACAGTGAAAGAGAATTCTTTTTTCTCCATGTCCCCACCAATATTTGTTGCTTCTGGCTTTTTTGATGTGGGCATTCTCACAGGTGTGGTGTAGTATCTCACTGTGGTTTGATTTTCCTTTCCCTGATAATAAGAGATGATAAGCATTTTTTCATGTTCCTTTGGCCTCTGTGGGCTTGATTTTTAGCTCGATTCCCTGAGAAACTCTGGAGATTTATTTCTGAATGAACCACAGCTGAAATTTTTACAACCTCTATTACAATACAGGAGCAGAAACTTCAAAGGACATCCCTTACTGAATAATATATTAGCTAAATGTCCACAATTTTGTTTGCAAGGAGAGCATATATATCAATGTGTGGTGGCAATGTGATGCAGGCAATCTTGAAGGCAGTTTTTGTGGTTGAACATATGACAATGTGTGTGCAGAGAGGAGGCATGAGTGGTAGTTCAGAGTAATTTTTTTCATAAAAAGACTGTGTTTTAAAATGCTAGTCCATTTTTTTTTTTTTTTACCACTTTCACACAGTGAAACACCTTTTAATCAGGCTGTGTCTGGTGAAATCATAGTAGTGGCTTATCTTCAAGCTGACTGTGGTGAGAAAGGATTTCCCTTTGACTGCTAATGTCATGACAACTTCATTTATATCATTAAAGTTACTGGCAGAGATTTGGGGTATTGGATCAGTAGTATCAAAATCATTTATTCCCTAACTGTGTTGAACAGAGAATTGCAGCTGTTGGGTTAAGTAGGGTCCATAATCTCCTAAGGATTTTGACTCCATGGGTGTTAAAGGTAGTACATGCCAAACCAGACATTTGCTATATCCCTAATGATCCCCTGAACCTGACAGGCTCTGCAGTCCCAAAGCAGAAGACACTTCTGTTATAATCATTCTCAAAAGCTCCTGAAAAAAAGTCACAAATAGAGGCCTTATTCAACCACAATCTTTTTAATAACATACTGCTTTTTTTATATGTATGTAATATTCTATGAAATCATTGTCTACTCCTCCCCCCCCCCTTTTTTAAACCTCATAGTTTGTTACAGAAACGAGAATATTTAGTCTATAAAATATCCAACATTATAGACTTGACTGGTTTTCCCTGGTTTCTTCATACTTGTTCCTTGATCCCCAATATCTACTAATATGACAGAAAGAGCTAGAGGTTTGACCAGCTCCAGGTTCAGTTCTTTTCTTCTTCAAAATTACTTCTGGGGAGGATATGTGTGTACTTTTTATTGCTTAAGATTAGGAAGTAAATAATGTCTATTGGCAAAAGTTAATGATAAGTTCAGTGAATTTAACCTGATTCCTCCCTGATACTGTTTGTTCCACATCAAACTTTAGTGGCCAAGAAAGTCTGCCTGTGCCTGGGCATGTGTGTGTATGAATAATTATGAACTTTATATTCATATTTATGTATTTCTATATATTATTATGGTCACTATTTGTTTTATGCTTATATTATCTCATTTTAGGTTATGATATTCCCCTGGTTTTGTGACATGATTCATAAATTCTAATCACTTCCTTGCTTTCACCCACACTCATCTTATATATTTCCTATCCAGCATATTTCCTGACTCAGCAATTTCTTCTAAGAGCCCTTAGTTACTTTTAGTTAGAAATAGTATTTAGAGACCACAATCTGAAAGGCAGATGTATTTATTGCTATTGCGTAGTCATTTCTTCAAGGACTTAATGGTGGACTAATGAAAAATACACATTTTTAAGGTGAAAATAAATTTGAGTTGATATTAATCTCATAATTTCAATATAAAAACTTTTTTAATCTTCTATTTCTTTTCTCAACACCGAAAATCTTAACTTATAGAAATGTAAATATTTATAATTTCTTAGGAAATATATAGTGTCGTCTTCTATAATGATAGATTCACAATAACAGTATCAATGTAACTAATAACTATTAGACTACTGAATGCATTTTCAGATGTCTTCAGAATGTATTTCATCCTTAAATTTTATCCCTCAAAAAGTACATAGTCAAAATACTGATTTTGAAAGTCACTGAAAATAATGATATACCCTTTGTGTAGTTATGCTACTATTTGATATTCATCTGAGTTCAACTGTTTAGGTATGCTTCCAGTTTTAGCGAAAATGCTTTTTATTCTTACTGATTTGATTCTGGTTTTTAATTATGTGAAAATAAAGAAAGGCTGGATCAGAACTAGATAGCAATGTACATTCACATCAGTTTCCTTTATCTAGGTGTTCAATGTCTGTTTCCTTGCTCTCTCTGTCAGTAACCATTGTAGATATCATTTTATACCTTGTTGAGATATGTGTGTTTGTTTATTCATACTGTTCTAGACCCTGATTTTTTTAACATATTCTGAGGATTAGAAAATATCCATACAGAGATATTTTGCTCAATTTTCATCCATAATTTCTTCTTCCTGTTGATGAGCATCTGGTTTGTTTCCCATTTTCAGTTATTCCAAATAATAAAGCACTGCATATCCTCACACATACGCTATTTTGTATTTTTGTTACAAGACTTGGCATTGAGTTTTAAAAGAGGGCTTGCTCAAGCAAAGGGTATGTGCAGTTATAATTTTGCAAGATCAGAGGTATACTTTTAAAATATTTAATCTTGCCCCCAAAAGGTTAAGGATTTACATTTTTTTCAGAGAAAGGAAAAACTTTATAAATGGAATGATCATATTTATCATGGATAATTTATCAATAGAATTAAGTTATTAAATTTCTGCTTGGTGTCTGATATAACAAACACCTTGAACAGTACAAAAATTGTAAACACTTTAGTTGCCTTCAATCCACTATGTCTTGGGGAAAAAATGTAACAGCAGGAAAACTAAAATCCATCTACCTGTATGTACACACAAACATATACAGCAGAGTAGGGACAAATGGGCAAAGGGAGGAGGGGTGCATATTTTTTCCCCAGAGTGCATTTTTGATTTCAATACATTTACTAGTTTTTCAATTCAGTCAAAAAAGTATTGTCTTTTAAATGACTATGATGCTGTGACTTATAAGAAATATGTATTTGGTCTTCTCCCACAAGTCCCTGATTCACAACTCCCAAAACCGTTGGAATTTCCGAAGTGTTGTAATGTGAACCAAGTGACTTTTGGAAACACCTAAGAATGGGGGTCAGCTGCCAGGAGAAACAACCCTGTGATTAGAGGGTGGGAACTTTTCAGTTCCACTCTTGACCTCCTTGGAGGGAGAGGGCTGGAGATTTAATCAATTATGATTATGTACTGAAGCTTCCATAAAAGCCCAAGAGGACAAGCTGAGAGGACTTCTGATTTGGTGAACATGTTTTTGCAGGGAAAGTGGCACATCCAGAGAGGGCATGGAAACTCCATGCCCCTTTCCATATTCCTTACCCTTTTCATCTCCTCCATCTGACTATTCTTGAGCTAATTCTTGTAATAAATTGGTTATCTAATGAGTAAGTGGGTTTCCTGTGTTCTGTGAGCAGTTCTAGCAAATTAATAGAATCCAAGGAGGAAGTCATGGTAACTCCTGATTTATTACTAGCTTGTAACTACATCTGAAGTGTGTATGTGGTGGGAAGGTGGGCAGGGTCAGCGACTTGGGTGGTCTTGTTGGATAAAACCCTTTATCTGTGAAATATTATGTTATCCCTGGGTTGTATCAAAAGTGAGTTGAATCTTCAGATACCTTCCTGGTATCTGAGCATTGCTTGTCTGTTGGTGTGAGTAACTCTTTCCCCCACATCTGAATTTGATGATCAGGACACTCATTTAATGATACAGTGGAAACAGGAGCAATATAATAACACAATAACATTTGTAGTATTTTTTTGGAGTTGTAAGCATTCCATTTATTACAAAGGCTATAGCTCAAGAACAACCTCAAGAACTGGGTGAGTTATGTTTGCTTTGTATCTTAAGTAACAATTCAACCTCATAAAAATATTGTTAAAAGGCAAATTAAAATAAATGAATTCATATTTGAATAACAGTTGGAGAGGCATAAAAATACACAAATCTTAAAAAGTACCTTGTATTAGTAAAAAAAAAAAAAAGTGCTGAATAAATCACCAACAGTTGGTTTACTCATGCTACCATATTATTTGTCAAATGTATCATAACAACAGTAACATGCACATGACATATAGAACAAAAATGTTAGAATTGCTTCTTCTGAATTTTTAAACTTCTATTGGTTAACAGAAGCCTTGTCATCTTCTTAATCTTTTTCTTCTTCAGGGCTAAAGTCAACAAAATAAAAATAAGTATCATATGTCTTCAACTTGCAACTCCACTATAAATAACCATTTCCAATATGCTCACAAATTCATCTTACGTCTAATGATTTTTAAAGCTAACTTTATTCACTGTCCATTCAGTTAATAACATTCTACATATAAAACACAGGGTTACAGCCACTGTCTACTAGCCGTTATCAGCATTTTAACAAAACTGATTAGTAGCAAAGTGCTATTTAATGTAGAAGTAGTCTGGAAATAGCAATACTCCATTAGTAAAATGGAAATATAAAAATATAATTTTGCTTATGAATTATTTATAAAATTAGTTTAAGATTAAATAGGTAAAAAATTACTACCTTTTGCACAAACATGTTTGCAATCCTTCATGGTAACAAAGTTATTGTCATTTCCTCCACAGCCAGTATAGGTGAAGGCCTGACAGGCTTTGTGTCTTGGATTAAAATAATAACGAGTCACATTAGCATAACACAGTCCCTCATCCTTTGGGAAATAGCAAAATGATGGACCTTTATGGAAAAGAAAAGAAAATAAGAAAATATGTCATACAATAACTATTAAGCTGTGATTGTTACTGAAGTAACTGTAGAAAATTGAATCCCATTGATACTTCATTCTGAATCCAAAATACCACACTAAGCCGTTTAAGTAGTGTTCCTCAAACTCCAAGCAAGCTTACATGCTGTAGTTTATTAATTCTAAATTTTTATAAACTGGAAAGAATTTCTTCTGAAACTATGTTTTTGTATCCCTTAAATGTATGAAGAAATTAAACCCCTAAAACAGATATACTCAAGGAAAAGTAGGCTGTGTTTCAAGGTATAATTTACAATGTCTTGGTAAACTTTCTTGTGCTGGCAGTTCTATTTTAAAAAATTTTAATCAGCTCTCTTTCCATTATTAATCAAGGCTACATGTATTGAATTCCCATATGGCCACTGGAACATTTACATTTACATGAACAGTTTAAGAGAACACCAGCAACAGTCATCTTCTCATTAATTTAAGATTTTTCATACTCAACACAGTATTGTCGAACTTTATCGATGCCTCTGTCAAAGCAAGTCTCCCTGGCTTGTTGAATTTATTTATCTGTGTATATGTATTTCTACTATGCCTAGGGAAAATGCCTGTATTATCTCTCTCTGCAAAATATTAAGTACTGCCCAAGTAACCCATTATTTCAAGGAATGCAGGGGGGTGAGGTTTGGGTAGGATAGTTGAATGGGGGAGGGGAGAAAAGAAAGAGAGATCTCCTGGTGCTGCAGTTTCAACTACTAAAGAATATAGAAATCTAACCAACTTTAGAAAGCAATTTTCAGGTTTCACCATCTTAAATTTATATACAGTCCACTACTTTATATATTGAACTGATTCTGTACAAAACTGACATCATGGTATTCATTAATGAGCATCATAATTTATGTGTGTGTGTGTCTATAAATTGAGTAAATGAGAAATAGCTCTACAGAAGAGGAAGCAAAAACTTGAATCATGGCTTTCTCACTTTCTAGCTCTAAGAACCTGGCAATTCAATAACTTCTCTTAGCTTCTCCTATGAAATCACCAGAATACAAATCATGTTAATTCCATATCAGATTACTGATTTTTTTTCACCCTAAAGTCTTAATGAAGAAATGAATAGATTAAAAAAAAAAGATAAAATTGTGTCTTTTGGGACACAATACATGGACCTTAAGGTGATTATGTTAAGTGAAATAAGTCAGAAAGTAAAAATCAGATATTGGATGTCTTCACTCATCTGTGGCATATAAATAACCAAAAGACATACACAGGCAAAATACAGAAAGAATAAATCTCAGTGAAAGAATTTAGTGGTTACCAGAAGAAGTAGGGCAGGAGGGTGGGGAGGTTGGTTTGGCATGGTTGGCTTGGAGGAGTAAAAATGTAACACCAAAGTTAAAACTTTTTAAAAAGGAAATGAATAAAAATACCATAAAACTTATCTTTACCTTTCTTCGGTGCACAGAAGCCCAAACAAGTAGCTTCATCTGGGAAACGATTCTCGTTGCTGTGACACCCACCAGACATGAATTTTTCACATGTCATGGAACTTAAATTAAAGAAATATTCTTCTCTGGACTCTCCACATCGGCCTTCACTGACTTCTAACCGGCAAATTTTGGGAACTTCTAGGAAGTGGAAGGCATAAAAATTAAACGTATTAGTATACTTTCAAAATTTTGTTGTGCTTTCAGAAACTACTGGGGAAAAAGGCATCATATTCAGTGCTGGATTTGTAAATCCCCCAAGACTGCACATTAATCTAGTTATTTAGATTTTCTTTTCTTAACAGTGTACCCAGACCTGACTTATGACAAATCTTTTGAATTCAGTGGGAAGACTGTTCTCTCAGGATATTCTCTTTCTACATACAAAGTTAATCAACCTTACCCACAGCAATAAGCATTTTCTCTTTACTCAGTTCCTTGAATGGGAAAGCCTCACGTTCTGTTTCAGGCCTTAACAAATATAATAAACATAATAAAAAAATAAAAACAGAAAACAGTATAGTGAATATCTGTTAATTCTCTGTATTAATGAGACATTTGGTTATAGGGAGACAAAAGTCAAGTTATAATTCGCTGTCCCACTTTAAATACTAAAATCCATTAAATTACTTTAGGTTACTGGGTAATCAATGTGAAGAATCTGTGTTCTCAAGGAGGCATAAAAACTACAGGTTTAGAACTATGGACAATACAGAAAAGTACTTACATTGCACCTAATATACTGTACTTTTGCATTATCATGCCCTATAGTGAGGTAACAAAACTTTCTGAGTCCACAGATACTGAGAGATAAATGTGTTAGAGTTTGTACATGTAATTGCTTTCAGGAAACTGAAAACCAGTAATACTTGAGAAAAGCAGAATAAAACTTAAAATAGAAAATGGGATCTGGAAATTAGCTAAGATACAATCAATGTAACAAATGCAAGTGTGCAAGGAAACACTTACTCTCTATCTTCCAGCAAGCTTCATTGCAGGCTGACCAAGTTTCAAAATTGTTGGCGTTGCCCTCGCAGCCCCCGTACATGAACTGGCGGCAGCTCTGCGTGTACCTATCATAGTAGTAGCTGGGGATCAGAGCCCGGCACGGCCCTACGTCCTGGGGCAGGAGGCAGATCTCAGCGGCGTCGTTTCCTAGTGGAGGCGCAGGAGAACCAGAGGGAACAAGGTCAGCCACAACTACCAGGCGGGAGAGGCTTTCCGGAGAGAGGAGTTCTGTTACCCACTCACTCGCGCACCGCACCCCACCCCCCGCCCCCCAACACTCAGCTGCTTCCAAGCAGAAGGGCTCCGGTAGGGAGAGAAATTGCAAACTTGGACACTTGGACGTGCCTGCCCATTTGAGCGGCTCCCTGGCCCTGTGGCGGGAACCTGGGGAAAGCTGGAAGGAGACAGTGGGCAAGGGGTGACCCTCGGACCTCTGTGTCTTGCTTGTTGCCTGACTAGAGGAAGCCAGGAAGAGGGTCCCCGAGATAGGGCTGGTACCTTGTGGCGCCTGAGCAGCATCGCCCAGCGCATTCTTCATCAGTAGCAGCTGCAGCAGCAACACCCCGAGGGGGCAAGTGGGGTCCATGGTGTTGGGGTTCCAGTGGTCCGCGGGTGAGAGAGGAGGATCTACAGTGTCCAGCCTCGAGAGATAACCTGGGTGCCCGGGTTCACGATTTATGTGGTTTGAGTGCCCTCCCAACCCGGGACGGGGCGGGGCGAAGCGAGCCTGTGCAGAGCAGGGGGCGGAGGGGTTGGGGGGGGGGGGAGAGAGAGGGGGCTGATTCATGCCCTGCGGGCTGTGACCTGGTGCCCCAGAGCTGAAAAGCGTGTGTGTGTGTGTGCGCGCGCGCGCGCGCGCGATGGAGAGAGAAATTCCCCACTAAGTTGAGCCTGCCTCCAAACTTTCTCCAGTGCTCATGCGGGATTGCCCAGATTGGGTCCTTGTGTCAGTGATGAGAAATCTGCAGGCTAAAGGGAAATGACCTGGGCTGATTGCTCAACTTTCAACTTGTGGGCTCTCCCGGAAGCCTGAATCCACATCTTGAAAAAGCAGTAAGTCCACGTATTTAAAGGGCAAGTGGAGAGAAAGCTGTACTTGTTTATTTATATGTGTTAGACTTCGAAGGAAATATGTAGACATATCTATGTGACTTTTCCTATTGTCAGTGCCTCTGTTAAAATTCATTGCTCTTTAACATATTAGCTTCACACTCATTTTTATTTACACAGATTATCAAAGCCTGAGACGTCTTTTTAATTGCATAAACCAATTTCTCACCCCGGAATTTCGTGTGGAATATAAAGATATATATGTGCCTACATATTTCCTTCAAAGTCCAATTTATATTAAATAAAAGGGTCAATATATCTTAACTATCATTTGCTGAATTTTGACAACTATATATACTGTTAAAATCACCAATCCAATCAAGAATTAAAACATTCCCATCACCCAGAAAGTTCTCCCCTCCCCCTTCCCATTTCTTCCCAATCCCCCAGGTCAGGGGCAACAGCTTTTCTGATCCCCAAAGACTGGTTTTGCCTGTTCTTGAATTTCATGCAACTGAAGTCATAAAGTCTGTATTGGTTTCTACTTCTTTTGGCCCACTGCTTTTTTTGAGATGCTACTGTAGAGAATTCATTCCTTTTAATAGCTGAGCAATGTTCAACATATGAATATATCATACATGTCTTGTTACTGGACATTTGTATTTTTTCTAGTTTGGGACTATTATAAATAAAGATGTTCCATGTGTACAAACTTTTATTACTTTGAGATACAATATTTAGAAATATTAGAAACTATCAGATAGTTTTTCAAAATGATTATACTATTTTATACCCCTACTGTGTGTGAGTTTTTGAACTACAACAAGAAAGTCCCAAGAGAGGTGATCTTGAGGGTTTCTGAAGTATGACCAAATCAGCCCCTTCCCACATTTTTCCTATTGTCAAGTGTGTTTATTAAAGTTCATTGCTCTTTTATATGTTAGCTTCACACTTGTTTTTATTTATACACATTATCAAAGCCTGAGACTTGTTTTTAATTATTCAAACCATTTTCTTACACTGGAATTTCCTGTAATATAGTAAAGATGTTTTTGGAGAACATTTTAATGTTCTTAATGAATGTGTGTTCTCTTCCTCCTTCTCTCCCAGTCATTCTCATTTCAAGAGAATAAATATTTCTGGCTGCTCCTGATATTGAGGGAGTTTACAAGAATTTTCTCCCAAATTTCAGAGTTCTCCACTGACGTTAGGGTAATCTTCTGGGATATTTTGAACACTTTACTCTCTGTGGCATTTTTCAGTTATTCTTGATGTCATGACATTGAGTCATATTCCTAAGAAACCTAGCCTGGTCTGGAAATAGTGACACCTATCCTGTCATATTACCAGATTTCTATAATTAAGAAGGACAGTCAAGGATATCAAGGTAAATGTTTAATAACCAGCTCTTCAGGAAGGAAAAAAAAAAAAAGCAACTGGTATGCTATTTACTGACTTCCATTATGTCAGTGTTAACACTATAATCACATTTTAGGTCATCTTTAGAGCACCTCTAAATACGGAACTGGAAATAGATGCCAGAGCCCGTGTGAACTGATCCCAGCACACCAGTCACTGAGACAGCCAACTGGTTTTGAAAAGTCACATCCATAGGACTGTTAAACCCTCATAAGTATCTCCAAAATATTATTAGGAGAGGAAGTTTTACTATTTAGTCAGGATCATGTTCAGGAGAAAAATTAATTCAACAACCAACCTAACCTGTTTTCATTCTTCTAAATATAATTAAATATATCATTAATTATATCTCCCAAATGGATTAAAATAAAATTTAAGGTTGTCATTCAGTATTGACTACTGTCACTTATGTTCTTTTTGTCCTAACTGCTGGTATTTTTTGGTCATCTTTGCCTCATATGAAAAGGGAATTCCTTTGAATGAGGGAAGATTATTTTGGGAAATCATATGATGCACTGAGAAGGCAGACTTAGAGTCAGAGGACAACTGGATTTTATTCCTTGCTCCTTTGGTCAAGTTACTTAAGCTCTGAGAGCCTCAGTTTCTTTATGTAAAATAGGTGTAATAACAGAAGCTTACAAATGTGTTATGAAGATGAAAGGGAAGTGTCTCAAAGGCACTCAAAGAAGAATTAGTGCAATAATTGGGAGTTTCAGATTATAAAATCAGATTAAAAGAAAGGATATTACTCTTTTTAATTTCAAGACACTTAAATGCTTTCATGCCCATAAAAAATGATTTCTCCCAATATAAGAGAAATCTAAATTGTGGGTCTATTTTAATTTACCAACTATCCTTAGAATCATCTGGAAGGAGCAACAGCACCCTTAATGGGGATGTCATACCACTTTTTTCTCCTTAAACTAGTGTTTAGGCCAAAAGGTTACCACAGTCTGAGGAGATTTCCTTTGTCCAGAGGCAACAGGAAGTACAAGGCTGGGAGGGAGCTGAGAAGAACAGCCACTCATATGGGGTTGTCATTACTGTGCTGAGAGATTTAATGACTGTGGCTAAAGAGAGGTGCAGAACAGCTTATAGTTCTGTAAAATAGGATATGGCCTTTTTCGAATTTGAATGCTGAAAGAAATGATAAATATTATCTACCCCTGTATTTTCATTTTACAGAATAATTGAGAGCTAGAAAGAGAAAGTGCCTTGTCTTCTTTATTTACCATACTTGTTGGCAGAGCTGAGATTAGAATGAAAATTCTTGATCCTCAGCCCTGCATTCTTTCTTACATACCCAGACCAGAGCTCTTTCTACTGTGCTAAAATCTTAGACTAGAACACTAAACATCAGAACTAAATATATATAAGTACTACAGCAAGTTCAAGATCCCCTCTACATGTGTCAGAGCCCTGCTTCTGTTATTTCTCAACACTCCCCACCCCATGCTGATTTGGAACACATTTCCCCCCAGGATCCCTAAAACTTGAGCATGATGTTCTAACTTCTGAGAGCCCCACAAACTTAGTAGGCGATCATGAATTTAAGGAAAGGATTGAGGCAGATGGTCTTCCCCTGTTGAACTTCCTAGAGAAGCAACATGTCTAGCTCATAGGTGAAAGAAAAAAATGAATGGAACCCAGTAATTAGTAGATATGTATTATGTAACATAGTCACTTAAGGAGTTATGCTGATAACTTCTTAGTAAACAGAGACAGTTTTTGCTGCTTGTTAAAGTGCTGTCAAAGCAAAACTTGAGATTAGTCCAGCTGGCACTAACAAAGAGTTTACACATCTGCTATGAAAGACAATTAATCTCTTGTGGAAGAATAAGGTTCACAAGGGTTTTGTTAAAATTTAGTCAATTCTTTCACCACCTAGGCATTTTTCTATCTGGTTAGGTCATGCAGAAAACATTTACTCTAATATGCCCTCTTTCTGACCCAGAGTACATTTGTGAGTGGTATAGAAAGTGAAGCCACATGAAAAGAAACATTCCCTGTGCCTGCTTTTATTATTCATATTATCCCTAGGTAAAAAGAGATAATGGAACAAATAATGTGTAATGTCTCTTATCATCGTCATTTCTTCATTTACCTATTTTCAAAAGTAGATTATTTGTTTAAAATGTGCCAAACTTTATTCTCAGCATTTGGGATATGAAGAGGAATCAACACACTGGGGATGTCACAGCATAATACATAGACATATGAGCACTATATAACACAGTTGCAATATAGTGTGCTTAGTGCAATATTAAAAACATGTTCCCAGTTCTATTGGATCAGAGAGGAGGAAATACATAAAATTTAAGCAAGAGCTTCAAGAGAAAGCCAATCCACACAAACATATCAAGCATTACATCTTCTATGCCTTTTGGACTAGAGGCTCATTTCTTTACCAACTAGTTGCTTCGGCTGGATCTTTTAAGATCTGTGGCTCTAGAAAAGCATTGCCTTCTTCCTGAGGGCAGAATCTCAAAAGTCTTGCAAATATATGTTCACTCAAATGTTATGCCAACTTAGGTTGGATGCCATCTTTTCTCCTACTCAGTTTGCTGCATATTTAGCTACGTATGGCACCCAGAAGTTTTGGACTATTTTATATCAGTCCTTTTTAACAGAGTTCAGCCCCATCATCTACCCAGAATTCTAATGCGTGAAAGGCTACCAACTCCAGGTGGGAACTTAACATCTATGATTATAATAATAGATGTAATTATATCCATATAATGGAAACAGGAATACAACATTTATTGATAGTTTTAATTGAGATTTGTTTTCAGTAACTCATTAAATTCCCCACAATAACCACTGAAGGGAGATTCTTAATTTTCCATACTTTATAAATAAAGAAGCTGAAGCTTCAGATAGATGTGTGACTTGCCCAAAGTTATATAACTGACACAGGCAGTCCGAATCCTGATGTCTCACTATGCATGTATCATTTTTTTCCACATTAGTGAAGACCAACTCAAGTTCCTTATATGTAACATGTTCTCACAGCTCTGTATCAATAACTACACAGCTCTATCTGAGATACCCTTTTTATGTGATGTTTATAATTGAGAGCAAATGGACAGCTACCATTTAAATACACTGTTATAATGCTGTCAGAGAAACATCTGCCACAGTTGATAGTAAGATTAGAGGACTGAGAGAGTTAACTGCTCAAGTCCTTATTTTCCGGGTTATGTTTAGCAGAATATAATGGACCTTGACCTTTCAAATATAAAGATACCCTTTCTTACAAAAATATTATCATTTTTGTTTTATAGTCAAAATTTCATGTTAGATATTACTAAAGTGTTATAAACCCTGAAAATATTCATTTCATTTTGATTTATGTTTAAAAGCTTTTATATCTAAAAATAGGAGGGACAACCTGCTATTTGGGGGCAAGAGAAGCCAGTGGCAGCAGTTTCAAAGGGACATGAATCTCCTAGGACTCTTACTGGTTTTTTTGTTTGTTTGTTTGTTTGTTTAAGTCTTATCGACTGTAAGTTGAGGGGAAACTGAGTTCAATTGAAAGGTCTATGTTAGAAGAGAATTTATCATACTAACCTGGACTAGATATATGGAACCATCCAGGGAAAGATGTGTTATTCCTACTGGTCAGTGAATCTCCCATAGTCTATCTTCCTTTCTCTTACAGTGGGAGTAATACTATGGTCCAATCAAAGGACCATAGTGGGCTAATAGCCCATGGCTACTAGCCTGGGTCCTCTCCCCTCTTGCTTAAGGACCTCACTCTATGTCAGCTCTGTCTTATGTTTCAGCACACACCCCCAAGTTGTAATAGTTTCCATATTGAGTGCTCTAGCACTTCCCACCCCAAGCCTGAAGTTCATTATTTCACTCTACATTCTTCTCCTAACAGTGTCCCATTTCACTGCTCCCTTTTCAGCAAAACTTACCAGAAATTTTATTTTCACTCTCTGCCTCAACTTCCTCATCTCCCATTTTCCACATTCCATTTATTCCATTGCAGCTAAATTTCCATATTAGGAAGAGGAAGAACAGTAAGTGCTCTTACTGTTACTCTTACTGCTCTTATCTTGTTACCATATCTTACTGGACCTCTCAGTACATGGGGCATCCAAATCAACAGTTCTTAAGGTCAACAAACACTGCATTTTTCCATCTACATGTGTCTAACCTTTTAGAATTTGTAAACAATTTTAAATCCTTCCTCATTCTGGAAGTGTTTTTCTTTCACCTTTATGATACCGTATTTCACTGGTTTTCCCCCTAGTTGACTACTCCTTTTCAGTCTTTCTTTTTCTTCTGCCTCACCATTAAAGGTTGATGTGGCTCAAGACTCAACTCAGTACTCTACTCTCCTATCATGTGATTTAAAGTACATATACATATAAAATTTTCATACACATACATCACATCACATGTATTTGTGTAAAGTCTTGATCTCATGTCTAAATTCCAGCTCTTATATCAACATCTCCACTTGGATATCTAGTAAACCTCTCAAACATTATATGTCCAAAACTGAACTCTTGGTTGTATGCCTCCAACCATCCTCCTTTCTGTAAATGATACTTCTTCTTAGATTCTCAAACCAAAAACTTTGGAGTCACTCTTGACCTCCCCTTCCTGCATCCCTCAATCCATCCATATTCAGTTCTACATCCAGATGACATTTTTAATGTGTCCATATCACTTTATATCCACAGCTGCCAATACAGTACAAAACCACAAGTTTTTACTTACCAGGACCACTACATTAAGTTCTTACCTAAATTCCCTGTTTCCACTTTCATTCCCCACTCAACCCTATACTGCAAAGTGTTTTTAACACATCAGCACCTCATTCTGTCAGAATATTAAAAGCTTCCATTATGTCCCCATTTTATTTCTCACTATGGTTTGCAAGGCTCTAAGTAATCTAATACTGTATCCCTTACCTCAGTCCATCACTCTCCATTGATTTACTGTATTCAAGTTACACTATGTATTCTATTTTTTAGTACAACAAGCTTGTTACAACCTTAAATCCTTTGTATGAGCTGTTCTCTCTGCCTTCTCCCAACATGAAATGCTCATCTCCTGATCTTCACCTCATTCTCTCCTTGGCAGTTGAGTTCATTCCCACTGGCAGTACTTCTAATTAGTTTATATGACGTTGCTCTTTATCACAGACACTCCTTAACACTTTGTTATCACAAGCTACCTCTACGGAATGTATCATGTGAAATTACTATATTTGCTAGTTGTATTTTACTTGTCTGAGCCTCTTATGATTATATGAGCTCTGTGAAGGCAGGGAACTTTCCTTTGTTTCCACCATTATATCCCAGAACTGAGAACAAGATCTGAAAAGTAGGATCTTATAAATAAATACCTGTGGAATAAACAAATTACTAGAATCCCTCTTTTTTTCAAATGTCTTAAAAACCCAACTGACTCAATAGAAATAGCATTGCTCTGGGAAGAAAGTCAATTGTCACAGAATATATTTAAGTGTCTACAGGACCTACCTTAAGTCTAGGTTAACATATAATAAAATGGCAAAGGATATAAAAGCAACTGATTCCTAAAAATCCGAATGTGAGAACATGTGTGATCAACCTGATTAGTTGGAGAAGAAAACAAAAATACAAACTGATGGAGGCTAAGAGAAGAAAATTTCAGAAGGATGCATCACAAAACCAGAAACTGGCTCACAGGAGGCCAGAAGCTAGAGATAGTGGTGAAACGATTAGCATAGTCATTAAACAAGCCATACAGAAAAGTAAAGTATGAGGAAGCACAGACTGAGGTGCAGACCAGATGAGCATTTAGAGCTTAAGGGCCATTGTAAAAATTCACAGGTCCTTTTAAATTGATGTAGTCAAACCAAATACAGAAAAAAATCCGGAGGCCCCAACCCTAGAAATAATTAATATAACAGCAGTTAACAATTCCACAAAGGACTGAACCTCTTCCAAAGAGAAGAACACTGTATCAGTGCAAATTCTACACTAGCAATATGCAGCAGCCTCCTGCCCGCTGTGACTGTGCAGCAGTTTCTCTTCACCAACCTCCCTTTGCAAAGCAGCAGAGGTAGCTCTCCCCCAAGACTACCCTCCTATGACAGTGCAGGCTTCTCAACAAAATTTTCCCTTTCAGGGGCAGCTCTTGCTGCCAGCTTGTATCTGGGCAAGCACCCTTGACTTCCCTTTTTATAATAAGTTATAGTAATTTATAATAATTTAAAGTATATAAATATATATAAGTATATATTTATAATATAACTAAACGTCTCTGCCTTGTGGGGAAATTCGCCACATGACATTGAAAGGGGAGTTCTGATGAAACTTTTCTCAGAGGTAACATAAGGACCCTCCTCTCTGAACCTGACGCCCATCCAAACTGACATCACAATCTACCTTATATGTGACAGAAAAAGATTCAATTGAAAATAAAATAATAATTTATGCAATGACAAAATATTAGCATGGTAAGAGATAAGGAAGCTGATTTTGTTTGCTCCTTCACTCCCTAGTGATCAAGAGTATGACCCATGGTAGTTACTCAATTAATATTAACTGAATGAATAAATACTGTGATAGCTGCTATCATTTTATTGACCCAAACAGAAAGAAATGAGTAGACACAGCTATAAAGGGAAGAAAGATAGATAGAGGCATTGCTTACATATGTTTAGCATAGCATTGTTCAAAAATTGCTAGCTAATATCATCTCATTTAATCCTTGTCACAAGCTCAGTCTCGGTTGTTAATTATCTCATCTCCCTTACTTTAGAGTGCTCCAGTGTTTACCTAGTGCTTTGTTTCCTGTGTTTTCTTCTTTTGTCTGTTTACCATGGGTGTTCGCATTCATTTTCCTGAATCTCCCCTAAACTCTGGTTTTACCCCTAAACTCCAGACTCCCCATTCAAATGAACATCTAACAGGTATCTTGAACTTTGGGATTCCCCTTCTGACAATCTTGCTGATTTCATGAAAAAGCAAATCCCTTCAGTTGTCCAGTCCAAAAATCATTGAAGCTATTTTGACCTTTTCCCTTTCTTTTTCACTCTACATCTGACCCGCCAGCTCATCCTATGAAAGTCTGTACTTTCAAAATATATTTCAAATCTTACCAACTGTACCCACCAGGAGCTTTAGCCACTACCATGTCTCACCTTAATTATTAAAATTGCCTCCTCCTTGCTTCTACCCTTGCCCTCGATGATCTAGCCTGAAACTAGCTACTTGAGAATGTTATATATGTTGAATAATGTCACTCTGTCTCTCAAACCATCCAGTGCTCCCTAAGACTTGGAGTAAAGCCAGAAACTACCCCCCAGGATCTGTGTGATCACTGAGTTATGGGTTCGTGAGCTATTCTTCCATCCTTACATGGCTTGTCTTATTTATAGTAGTTTGCTGTTTCCTGCATTTGCTATGTCCTACAGCAGTCTTCTCTTTGAAACACATGGTCCACTCCCTCAATTCCTTCAGGCCTTCCCTCCAATAGCTTTGTGTCAAGAGGTCTTCTCTGGCCATCCTCTAAATAACTGAGAAACACTTCTCTTGGCAATTCTTTTTTGCTCCATTTTATTTTTTCCTTCGCATTTACCACAGTCTAATATATGGGACATTTTACTTTTTTATTTTTTAATTTTTTTAATGTTGCTCTCATGAGAATTTCTGTTCCTTTTGGGCAGTTTTTCCATCTAGTTTTTTTCTTTGCTCTGCTCTCACATATCCAGGATATGTCTGTCATCTAATGACACTCAGTAAATATTTGTTGAATGAATGAATAAAATGTTAGCTGTTATAGTTTTATAGTCTCAAGCAGAATGTCAAGACAAAAAAAAAACCTCACAGGATAGCAAATGTACAAAGTTTGTAAATGATTACAAGTTTATGGTAGATAACACAGATTTGTTTCTGAAAAAATAAGATGTCAAACTGAATGTTTATGAATCAAGTAATATTTAATGGGTGTTATTTCTGTTTCCAAGAATCTGTGAGTAATCCTCTATATAAAGGGTTTTTAAATTTATTTGAACTAACATAGATAGCACTTGTAAGTTAAATATTTTATTTTGGAAATTTCTTCAAAAGTTACCAATAATTTATAAAAAGAAGCAGAAAAAAAGTAGCCTTTGAACTTTAGTCAATTTTAATTCTAAAATAAATTTGCAAGAACCTAATGGAAACTCTGAAAAGCATTGAAACACTTAGGCTCCCCTATGTAGTTTATCTCTCACCCACAAAAACCAGAACACCTTGACATATTTTTAAAAGACCTGCTAGGGGGCAGTATTGCCCCCATTGAGAGTCACTGCTCAATGGATAGGGTTCAACTCTGAGATATTTCCTTAACCTACTGTTTTCTTCTATGCTATTTTGGAATTTGGATCCTTTGATGGTAGTGCAGGATGAAAGAAGAGATAAAAGGGCAAATATCTCTATTTAAGGGAGGAGGCTTCTCCCCTGAGTTAGCTGTACCTGCTGCCTTATCTTGTATTATGAGTCCTCCCATTACACTGGTCAACAGTGAGATCATTACTGACTTTAAAAGGCCCTAATCTGTAGTATCTTGGTGTGTTGAACATGAATATAACCCTGAAAAAAATTTTTATTAGCTCTCGTTTTGAAGATATTTCATGTAATTCATTTTATATGTTTCACTGTGTAAATGTATCCAGTAGGACTGCAACATCCTAAATCAGCTTAGAATGATGTAATATTGCACCTCATTGTTTAATACCATCATGCACACATCATCCAGAGTTGATTGCATCATTTTCTGATGCAATGCAATACTACTGCCAGGCAGCTACTGAACTAAGCTGACATCAGCAGTGCACTATGGAAAGTCCTGCCAGAAAGACTGAGCATTGAAAATATTTCAGACTTTGGGGCCTCCCTGGTGGCACAGCGGTTAAGCGCTGTGCTGTGGAGCTGTTGGCAGCTGCGACGCAAGTTCGACGCCCAGCCAGGGAGATTCCCACATGGCGCGGCAGACCTCTCCTGCCTCGTCCGCTGCTCCCCTCAGCAATGTATTTCCGTCCATCTGTCTGTTCTGCTCCTCGCTCTGTCTCTGGTGAACCCTCTCACTGTCTCTGGTGAACCCTCTCGCTGCCCCCACGCCTCTGGCTTACACCCCAGCTTGCATGCATAAATAAATAAATCTTTAAAAAAAAAGAAAAGAAAATATTTCAGACTTTGTGCAAGACAGTTGAAGCTACTGTACCGTAGAACTGTTATACTTTTTTTCCATTTAAGCACAATACAGAACAGGAATGCCTTGAAAGTGTGTTAATAGTGTGGACAATTTCTGCTCTATTTGTGGGGAAGTGACATTTGCCAACCAGAAGAAAAGTATCACTTCTCAAGTGAAGAAGGCTTATCATCTTTACTTCGGATGCAAGGTTGGTGACCAAGACAAGCCTTGGGCCCCACATATATGCTGTGCTACATGTACAACACAGCTTTCCCAGTGGTTCAATGGCAAAAGACCTTCAATGCCGTTTGCGGTCCCCATGGTGTGGAGAAAGCCAAGCAACCACATAAAAGGCTGTTACTTCTGCTTGGTTTCTCCTCTTTCCAGCAGAATAACGAAGCAAAAGAAGTTGAGAATAGTCTACCCAAACATTTCATCTGCATTGAGATGACTGGTTCAACCACTTGCTGCAAGGTGATGCGAAACAAGCATGGAATGCTTTTCGCTAGTGTCTACAAACTTTCCTGGGAATGTTAGGGCAGAAAATACAAGGAACTAGTAGAAGACATGCTGATGCAGTATCAGAAACTTGGCTACAATAAGTCTCCTAAGATCCACTTCCTTCATTCCCATCTGGATTTCTTCCCTGAAAACCGTGGTATGGTTAATGATGAACATGGCGAACGTTTTCATCAAGATATCACATCAGTGGAACAAAGATACCAGGGAAAATGGTCCACTACAATGCTGGCTGACTACTGCTGGACACTCCCCAGAGATGCTCCTGAACAGCTATACAAGAGACATGCAAAGAAATCTAAGAAGTAGTCTATGACTTGATTTTTTACAGGTATTAACTGTAGGACTATTACTGTTGGCATGCATTTTGTGATGTAAACATCAATTTATTGCAGTTTACAAAAAAAACTAGAGCCAAAATTAGAATTTGACTGTCATATTTGTTAGGCAAAGTTGTGATTTCTCAACCCGTGAAGTACTCTGGAAGGTTCTCAATTGTGCCAAGGTTTTTCAGCTAAGATTCTGTGTTATTAGAACCCTACTTTAGCTAATCATTTGCTACAGGTCACCTGCAAGGATCAATTGGAAGAATAATTTCCCAGACATTACCAATTGAAATGATCCCTGCAATCAGCACCTGCAGCTGCTGGGGGTGAGGTAAGGGTGGAGAGAAGGGTGGTGAGTACCCTACTCTGGAAAGGAGGATATAAGCAGGGCACCAATAGCATCAGCCCTGTGTAGTATTAAAGGAGCCACATTATGCCCACATGGCATCCTTTAAGAACCCTTATAAAGCTGTCTATCAGCAAGTGACATGTAAGACAGCAGTCTCGGAAGTCCAGACGTGCAGTGTATGTGATGCCAGCTAATGTGTATGAGTTCTTGCTCTGTGCTAACACTGTTAGGCAATCTTTAGGCTTATCAAGATATATACAATGTAGGTAATATTATTGCTTCTGTTTCCTAGTAAACGATCACAGAGAGATTAAGTAAATTAGTCATTGTCACACAGCTAGCAAGGTCTAGTGAATGATTGTTTTATTGGCAGTAATATGGTAGGGCTCTTCTAGAACAGAGAAAATGGAATCCTAAGCCCAAATCAAAACTTCTTAGGTTGGTGTAGGGACAGGAAGAGGACAGGAGCAGGTTTTCTACAGAGTGGGCAGATGGGTCAAAAGGAGGAGTCCTGGAGCCCTTGGTGGCTTTTTAGGCTTTTAATGGTCTTTCGTAGAGAGGCAACCAGGTACAGGGCAGGCTGGCAGGCCTCCTACCCCCCAGTGAATCTTTGCTTTCTCTAGGCTCTCTGGCATTCTCGTGGTCTCTTTTGCACCCCAAACGGTCCTCTGCTCCACACTCCGTTCTCTCCTGCCTCTGCTGCTGCTTCTCCTTCTGCTACTACTTCTGTTACTTATAAGCCCAGTCTCTGACTCGGGTGCGCCCACTCATGCAGGCCCACACCCTACTCCAGGTGCCTGCCGTAGGCATGTGTGTAAGCCCGCAGAGGTCTGTCCTTGATGGGAGGGCGGAAAAACTTGATGACTCCTTCACCCTACAGTTGGGCTCATACTTTAGCAAGTTCCTAATGTGACTCCTACGCACACTGGAGTGTCAGAACCATTGCCAAGTGGAATGTATTTTTCAAGATGGATAAAAAGTATATGAAGGACATTGTCAACAGAAAATGGTCAGCAGAAATAGATGCACTTGTGAATTTTTATGGTCTGAAGGAATTGAAAAGGAAGATGAACATAAAGTTGGGACTGGAATCTCAAATACAAAGCAGTAATTGCAGAGGAAAAAATATCTTTTTGTTGTTATATTGTTGCTTAAGATAATCAAATAGCAAAAAAAAAGTTAGAAGTTTAGGAAACATTGAATAGCACAGGGTATTCTGTTTTCTGTGCTGGTCTATGTAACATTTATCCCTAAAAACATGCTAAATTGCCCTTTTCCTAGAGAAAAACAGGATATTATAAAATTAGGGAAGGAAATAGTACTTCCTCAAAGGTGCTACATAAATACAGAGAAATAAGTTAACTGCTGATGTATTATTAAGAATATTTTCCCATAGACACTGTTACCTCAATAATTTTTTGAAAAATTGGATCAAAGAAATCACTGAAAAATGGAGGATCAAAAAAGTGAGATTACAGGCATAGTGCCAGTGGGCTACAGTGAAATTTTCCAGGCTATTTCCCAGGGGTACCACCAGCTACTGAGTCATCTTCCCCATTGCCTGTTGATCTAATTAAGGAGAAGAAAGCTTTCTAAGATGGCAGAAGAAAGAGTCTATTCTTTTTGATGTGTGTCAGTAGATCAGGCATACTCTGTCCCCTTTAACCTGCTGCTTATGTTCATCACCACTATTAAATTTATTGTGACAATTACATACAAATATGTATAAGTAATATGCTAGGATATTTCTGATTAACAAGGTTCTTTGCTCTATTTCCATTCTACTGGTTCATATTTAAATCCATTATTTATAATTACCTTATAATGCCACTTTTTGTATGCTTCTCTGTTAATACCAGATTAAGTATGCGAGCAATTTAGGGATTAATGGGCAGTCCTCAAAATGACCTCAAATTAACTTAAACTGCATAAATTATATGGTAAAGGGCTTTGAAGTTGGAAATGATGGTTGAAAAAAACAAATTTTTACAGTGCAACACACAAAAAATAATTGGAAAAGGAGGAGCTTTGTGTTTTTAAGATTATATACTGACTAAACTGACCTCTCCTTACAAACCTACCAACAGGTGTTTAGATTACAATGCTGGGCTTAATCATATTAGTGAAGATTATAAAGCTTTAAAATCCCAAGACTAATATTCATGCAAGGCTAAAAGTGTTCAGAGAACATTCATGAAAAAGTGACATTCATAGGAAGTTAAAACTAACAAACTTAGTAAGTGAAGGACTGACAGAAGAGTTGGCTAACATTGACTTAAAGCTAGTCCAGCAATTGGGGTATATAAACTAACCTTCTACCTTTTCAACAGGAAAAATATGCCAGTGATCAACATTGAGAACCTGACAGAAAAGGACAAATTGAAGATAGAAGTTGACCAGCTCAAGAAAGAAGTAACTCTGGAAAGGATGCTGGTAAACTACTACTCTTTTGAACTTTATTTTAGGTTAGAAATGCTGTAGAAGTACCAGATTAGAAAACACTCACTGGAGAGGCTCAATGCAGTTGAAAATAAATTGTTCATGTAAAAAATTCTTCAGGGATTAAGAAAATTAATAATCACAATTATCTCTTGATTTAGACTGTAAATCAAAGATTTGGCAAACTGTTTTCCATGGGTCACATCCGGCCCTTACCCTTGTTTTTATATGACCACTAAGCTAAAAATGTTACTACATTTGTATGAGTTGTTGAAAAGAAAGAGTGAAATGAAGAACAGGATGAAACAGAGACAATATTTAACTAGGCAATAAAATGAAGTAACGTATATGGACTTTTTCCCTCTACATTGATAAGCTTTTTACTTGATGCAATACTTTGATATTGTTCAAATGCTTTTAGCCAAGACCTCATCCCCTCCAGAGCTGTCATGGCCAGTAATGAGTGAGTACATTCTATTCCTTCTTTGCAAATAAAAATGAGTTCAAGAACAAGAACTCACTGGTTCCTCCTAAAAACACCCGGCAGATCTTGGAAATGGTTACTGAAAAACAGAAATGTCAAAGGAATAAAAGTTTCCACAAAACAGTGCCTGAAGCTTAGAAAATGTAAACATGTATTTTATATCTCTTCACTTTAGGAAAACTGGACAAAAACTCCTCTGCAAATGATAAAAACACATCATGTATATATATTTTTTAAATCTCGTATTATCAGACCAAAGTAAAAGGACTTTGTACTTAATCATTGTGCTTTGCTCAAAACTCTTACTCCCAATCAAAAGTGGAATTTTGGCTTCTTTTTCTGTTTATAATTGTCTCAAACTTCCCAGTTAACCTTTCCATACAGCCAAAACATGTTTTGCTATAAAGATAAAAATAATCTATAAATAGTACAAAAACTTGGAACACTCAACCAAAAAAGTTAAATTCATATCATTGTAATCAGGGAAAGTAAAATGAACTTTTGCGGTAAAGAAATTGTTTTCTCTTCCTTATTTGAATATCCAAAAGTGTTTTGATTATTTATGTAATCAGAGTTCTTGTTTTGCAGACAAGTTGGTTTTTTTAAAAAGATTTATTTATTTATGCATACAAGCTGGGGTTCAGGCCAGAAGTGTGGGGCGGTGAGAAGGTTCATCAGAGACAGAGTGGGGAGCAGAACAGGCAGATAGACTGAAGTACACTGCTGAGGGGAGCAGCAGGGGAGGCAGGAGAGGTCTGCTGTGCCATGTGGGAAGCTCCCCGGCCAGGCCTCAAACTCATGCAGCAGCTGCCAAGAGCTCCACAGCGCTGAGCTTAAACTCTTGTGCCACCAGGAAGGCCCCCAATTTGTTTATTTTTTATTCACTTGTTGCAAGTGTACTTCAGAATATTTTATTTAGGGTACACATTTATACATCACCATCTGTCAGGTGTTTGGGTTCTTTTCCCCATCATGTCTACTTGCTCTTAGAAATCAAACAAATTCAATATCTGACTGTTAAAAGTGTGTGTGTGAGCGTGTGTGTGCACTGACACAGGAAGTCACAGTGTGACTACAGGATGGTTAGGCGGATAGACTGTTGAACCATAAGCCTGGTTAACATTCTAGCTTTAAAACTTTCTGTGTACACTTAGCTAAATTAGCTAATCAACCAGGATGGCTGTGTCTTCCTCTGTAAAATGGGGATAGTTATAGCATGTAATTCAGAAAGCAATTGGGAGGGGTAAATTAGATAATATAAGCAAGGTCTGAGAAAAATGCTTAGTATGTAGCAAGTGCTTTTTCTACATTATTACTATTTTAACAGTTAAAATTTAAAAAAAAAGTTAAAATTAATGACCAGACTGATTTATAGTATGCCTCATTTTATTTTGCTGTTAAGCCACTAGTATTGTCAAAGTAAGATGACACTTCTCATCTAGTTTCTAAAGCTGATAGATTTGCAATGATTCCAAGTCAATGTCATAGACAGAGACTAAATGTAATCTTCACAGTAATATCTAGAGAGAGGTATCAGTGAACACCTGTTATATGCCAGGTACTTAATGCAAGCATGCAGCTCATTCTGTTTCACAAGTGAAATAATTAAAGCTTAGATGAACTCTTAACTAAGAACATACATACCTGATAAGTGGACAAAATTCAAACCTAGGATGCCCTGAATTCACCATATGTGTTCTTTCCATCAGGCCATGTGATCCTGTACTTACCTACATGTATTTATATTAAACCCCACTGAAATAATTTTTGAACACACGCACACATGTGATTTGAGGTAACATCACTCTTCCTATCACCAGGTCTGAGCGAGGTACTGTCAAAACCCACTCTCTTCATTGACTCCTCCATTAGAATAGTAATTTATACCTCTCTGTTTCTGATATCTAGGTGGAACCAAAAGAGCTAGTGTTTGGAGGGGGTGAGAGGTAGGGTCAGTCATTGAGGGAGAAAAAAATGAACCTAAATTACTGCGTATTTCAAAACTGTAATATCTTTTTTTAAAAGATTTATTTATTTAAGCATGGAAGAACTGGGATGTAGGTCAGAGATATGGGGTGTGAGAGGATTCTCCAGAGACAGATTGGGGAGCAGAACAGGCAGAGGCAGATCTACTGAAATACACTGCTAAGGGGAGTAGCAGGTGCGACAGGAGAGTTCCGCTGCACCATATGTGGATTAGCTCCCTGGCTGGACTCAGAACTGCAGTGGTGATAGTGTAATAGCACCAGGGAGTCCCAAAACTATAATATCTTTAAATTTCAAGTATCCTTGTATGAAGGAGTCACCTGACCAATGACTTGCTCTAGTGAGAAAGAAATGGTTTGTTCAGATACATAGTGAGTTTGCAGTTGTCAAGTAATCTTAAGTCTTGTCTTATATATAATGTTGTGGAATTTTATACAAAATGCCATATAGATATTATTAAATGATGTGTGGACTAACCACTTAATAAACTGCCAAAGATGAAATTTTGTGTTAATGTCATGAATGATGTATTAAATGTAAACAAAACTAGTTGAACTTTAAAAGAAATTAATAATTTGATCAGGTGTGTATATGCATGTATACACAGAAAAACATTTATATTTATTGATAGATAAGTATAGAGCGTTGCCTTTATCTAAAAGATTTGTTAAATAGTACATTAACAGGCTCCTGTTGGCTGAGTCCATTAAAATACAAAACGTCTGATTTGTTGTGAGTCATTTCAATAATGATGTAGATGAATGAGAAGCAAGTTCATAACCAAAACAAATAATTCAGTTCAGCAAATATGTATTTACTAAGCACCAACTTAATGCAGGCTCTGTTGTAGATGCCTGGGATACATGGGAACAAACCAGTCAAAGGTCCCTCACCCGTTGGATCTCACATCCTAGTACATAGTAGTGATCAATCACTGTAGACGTGTGTGTACTTCTGAGAATTTACGAGTGGTGATAAGCCTGCAGTTTAATAATTATTCATTCCCTTCCACCTTTACATGGCACATTTTTGGAATGAGGATAAGGGTTAATCAGTGTTCACTCTGGTGACCTTGACTTGTGTTGCTGGTTGAGTTCTGATCCCTGGATCCTGTTTCTTTTTAAAAAGCTGGAAGCAAAGCTTGAGTCTGCTGGGAATGCTAAGCTGGAGTGTCACTAGCTGTTTATCCTTTGTCTGGAGAAGTCCAAGAGGTCAGGGGAAGCAGCAGTTCTTTCTTTTTCTCTCCAACAATATACTTATGCATTGGTAGAAAGCAGAATCACATTAAAAAGACAGAATACAGAAAATTATCTCAATTAACATTCTTGATTCTACAGTATTCTGTATTAAATCAAGTGAGTCATCTCTTTCTTCTTTCCTTTAAGGTATCCAAATGTTGTGAAGATGTAAGGGATTATGTTGAAGGAAGATCGGGGGAGGATCCACTAGTAAAGGGTATCCCAGAGGACAAAAATCCCTTCAAGGAGCTCAAAGGAGGCTGTGTGATTGCATAAAAGAAAAAGAAAGAAAGAAAGAAATTCCAGGAATATTTTGAGTTTCAGTAACAGTATTAATTTTTGGTGGCATATAGTAATACAACCACACACATGAATTATATGTATAAATTTTTAATAAAAATTAGGATATGAAAACACCTAAAACTGTTTTTCTTAAAGTACTTAGCACAGGGCTTAACACACAATTGATAATACATATTCTTTGACTCCTTTTGTTGACAATTATTAGTATTTTTTTTATTGAATGAGTCTGTTTTTCTGAGATGCCAGCATATAGTTAATGTTTTCTGGTTCTTCACTTCCCTTTCAACATTTGTAATACTCCATCTAGAAATTTTATGGTTAGATTTATATTTTCCCAAACTTTCTCTTGCCCACAGAATTAGGAAGTTTATTTTTGATTCACAAATGACCAATCTTGCCAAAATGTGTGCTCTGAATACTTTGTTGTTGGTATTTTATTTTCCTTTTCTGTTTCTCTCAACCCCCAGACAGTGGTGATGGTTTGACCATAACTTCTTCCTATAGTCATTCAAATTCCTTTTTTTTTAAATTTTTATTGTTATTTATGTCTTTTACATGTTGTATTTCCCTTGGGTAGCCAACCACCAATTCACCCGTGATCCATTTCCATGGTCCCTTGTGTTCTTTTCTATTCCATTTTGTGCCCTTATCCTTCCCTCCCCACCCCCTGCTGAGTGTCTCTCTCCTGTTTGGTTTCCCTATAGTCCTGTTATAAGTGAAACCATTCGATATTTTTATTTTTCTTTCTGGCTTATTTCACTGAGTATGATCCCCTCTAACTCCATCCATGTCGCTGCAAATTGCATGTGTTTATCTTCTTTGAGTGAGGAATAGTATTCCATTGTGTCTATGTACCACATCTTCTGGATCCAATCATCTATTTTTGGACATCTGGGTTGCTTCCATACCTTTGCTATTGTGAATAGTGCCGCAATGAACATACATGTGCATGTATACTTTCGGATTAGTGTTTTTGTGTCCTTTGGGTAGATTCCCAAAAGTGGTATTGCTGGGTCGTATGGGAGCTCCATGTTTAGCAGTCTGAGGAATCGCCATACAGCTTTCCATAGTGGTTGGACCCGTTCACATTCCCACCAGCAGTGTAGAAGAGTTCCTTTTTCTCCACATCCTTTCCAGCATTTGTTGTTGCCTGTATTTTTAATGTGTACCATCCTCTCAGGTGTGAGGTGGTATCTCATAGTGGTTTTGATTTGCATTTCCTTGATTATAAGTGATTTTGAGCATTTTTTCATGTATCTGTTGGCCATTTGCTTTTCTTCTTTGGAGAAGTGCCTTTTGAGCTCTTCTGCCTATTTTTTGTATAGTCATTCAAATTCTATTTGACATCTGGAAGATGACTTTCTCCCAGGATAACTAGTTTAAGGGTTCAGCCTCACAGCACCATGAATTTAACCATCTCTAGAATAAAGGTTACAAACACAGACTTAGAAGTCAGCCAGTTCTAACTTTACTGCCTAATTGACTTTGATAAATTATTTCACTTTTCTAAATCTCAGTTTCTTCTTCTGTAAAATAGAGACAGTAATGGTTCTAGGCCCTTCTCCATAAGAGTTAAATGTTATACTAGGGTAACAGTCAGACTTAACATATTGCCTAGAATTAGAAGACCCAGTTAGTGCTGTCTAGTATTACTTATAAAAAAGAACTTAGACAGAATATTTCCAGTTCTTTAAGGTACATGCTATTTCAACCCACCTCCATGAAGACTTTCACTAGCATGGTCCTTTTCTCTGTTGCAGTGATGCAGAAAGACTCAGAAAACAGCTATTACCTGCATTATCTTGCTAATCAGTTTCCTCTTGGCACCTTGTTGAGTTTTCATAAGCCAATTTTCACACTTTTTTACTAATGACTAAGAAATAACTTGCCTCTGCTTCTGTTAACAAATGACAAGTGTAATTACCCCAAATCGGAAACTGTTTTTGTTATTAGCATTTCCTTGTTGCTGCCTCTCATTTACAGCGCTATATTTGGATATGTCTGTGATAAGAATACTTAGAAATGCTAATTAATTACCATCCTTTGAAAAACTAGATGAGAATTTTCTATTATTGGGTCTGAAAGGGAATCTAAGTCATCTCATGTTTGGTTCCTAACGAAGTGCCCTCCACCTCTCGCCATAGCAAATGTGCAACAAATATCTGTTGACGCTTGCCAACCCCTTCATTTTGGAATGGAGAAAACCATGACTCAGAGAACTGAACTGGTGAATTTTTTTTGTATCCAGACTCTGGGCCTCTGAATGAAAAGTTAGCAGCATACTCTACCCCAAATCTTTATCAAATATGCACTGGCTATTAAGGGATTCCAGGATACAACCAAGTCTCTTTTCTCTTTTTCTTCAGAAGCTCTTTCCCACTATTGAAAATTGCAAAGGGCCTCCCTGGTGGTGCAATGGGTTAAGCATAGAGCTGGGAGCTGTCGGCAGCTGCGGCACAAGTTCGATGCCCTCATGGTGCAGCAGAACTCACCTGTCTTGCCTGCTGCTCCCCTCAGCAGTGTATTTTGGTCGATCTGCCTGTTCTGCTCACCACTCTGTCTCTGGTGAACCCTCTCACCACCCCACACCTCTGGCCTGCACCCCAGCTTTTATGCATAAATAAATAAATCTTTAAAAAAAATTAGAAAAACCCTCCCCTTTCTCCCCATTACTTCCTGACTTTCTTTCCTACTGTATTCTCCCTTGTAGCATGCATCACCATCTCGCGTATTTACTTACTTGTTTTTTGGTTTGTGTGTGTGTGTGTGTATGTATGTATGTATGTATGTATGTATGTATAGTGTTTTTCTGTAGAGGTTTTCTATGTGCAATTTATTTTTTTTTAAGATTTATTTATTTATGCATACAAGCTGAGGTGTGGGCCAGAGGTGTGGGGATGGTGAGAAGATTCACCAGAGACAGAATGGGGAGAGGAACAGGCATATTGACTGAAATACACTGCTGAGGGGAGCAGCAGGTGAGACAAGAGAGGTCTGCTGTGCCATATGGGAAGCTTCCTGGCTGGGTATTGAACTCATGCTGCAGTGGCTGCAGATAATTTCATAGTGCTGCAGGGTAACCCGTTGCGCCACCAGGGAGGCCCTCTATGGGCAATTTAGCATTTATTTAGTGAAGTATTCTAAGTTTCTTTTTTTCCCCCCAGGTTAAAATAATCTAGTGTCTCCTATGGCTTTTGGTAGTGTGAGCAATCCTAACCAACATCTTTAGTTCCATCTAACAACTGGAAATATCTTTGGAGCCAGATGATTCTAAATTAAAACCCTGGCTTGTCCACTTTGTCGTTGAGAATTTTGGACAAGTAACTTCATCTCTTTGAATCTCAGTTTTTTCATGTATAAGTAGGGGATTAGGATACATCCATATGTATGGATTTCAAATATCTTAGTTCAGAGGTGGGCATAAAGGTAAAACCTAATAACTTTCCTCCATTATTATAATAAATGCTGTAGGCTTCCTGTAGTCACCAAACTTAACTATTAAATAATCTTTGACACTTCATTTTCCCACCTACTGGAATTTAGTAATACCTTGATCTTGCCACCTGAAATGTTACTCTACTTCATCTCATTTCAGCCTTTGAAATCCTTCCCCTTTTCTGAGGCTCACTAAAAACTATGTCCTCGGTTTCTTACTCCATCCCAAGAGTATGCTGTATATCTCCGAGGTCATATAACATTACTTTGCTTTCTCTTAATATAATGTGTAGCGTTGTATTACTCTCATATGTAGAGTTGTATTACTCTCAGTGTTATTTTGTATATTTCCCAAACGAGAGGCTCCATTCATCTTTGAAACTGCCATGCAGACTGAAAAACTGTCTCCATAATTTAACTGACTAATAAGTATTTAATTCAATTAAAAGCAAGGACAATACTTTGTATATTAGATAATTCAGAATTTTGTTGACCTAGCCAATGATTAAAACAACAGTAGAGTAAAAATTTCTGTTGCTTAAAAATACAGATTATCAGCAGAATTTTGAATAAAAGTCAGAGGAAGGAAGTACACAGAAAGATGGTTCAGGAAAAAGGAAATGAAATCATGACTCTCCTGCAGTTACCGCTGGCCATAAGTGAATCTTTTGTTTCAAAAGCTGTTGTTTCAGTGGCATGGATTACTTGGTTAAAGGGAATGAGGTCGGAACAGAGGGAAACAAAAATACTCCAGGCATAGACTTAGCGTTTGGTTCTTCAACAGAACTTCCTGTTATCATTAGTGAGGATGAGTTAAGTATACAGAACTGCTATAATACGTCATGTGAGCTGCTTGTACTTGGACAGTGTTTTGTACACTTACGTGAATTTAATCTTAAACAAGAATAAAAAAAAACCTGAATGCTATTTTAATTTGGATTGATTTGATTTTAGCCAGATTTCACAACAAAACTAATTTCAAACTTCCTAAATTCCTAAAAAGATACATTAACATAAGAAAAATAATACACTGAGTAATGAAAAAGACCAATTATATGTAATGTAAATTAAAGTCTTTCAGGAGCAGAATTGATAAATCATCTTGCTATCATGAATTAAGAGTAGCCATTAAGTATTCTAAATCCTTTCCTAACCAGTGCGGTTAAGCACTGCGCTGTGGAGCTGTCGGCAGCGGCGACGCGAGTTCGACGCCTAGCTGGGGAGAATCCCACATGGTGCGGCAGACCTCTCCTGCCTCGCCCGCTGCTCCCCTCAGCAGTGTGTTTCTGATCTGCCTGTTCTGCTCCCCACTCTGGCTCTGGTGAACCCTCTCGCCGCCCCACGCCTCTGGCCTGCACCCCAGCTTGTATGTATAAATAAAAATAAATCTTTAAAAAAAAAAAAAAGAGGGAAGTATTAGACCATCTTAATGGTCTAAACAGTGACCATTTATTTTCAAATTTTATTTTATTTATTTTTTAAAGATTTATTTTTATTTATTTATGCATATAAGAACTGGGGTCTAGGCCAGAGGTGGGGAAGGGGGTGAAAGGATTCACCAGAGACAGAGTGTGGAACAGAACAGGAGGATCTACTGAAATACACTGCTAAGGGGAAAAGCCCGTGAAACAGGAGAGGTCTGCTGCGCCATATGTGGGTTAGCTCCCTGGCCGGAATGGCTGGTGATAGCTTGATAGTGTTGAGACTTTAACTCCTGCGACACCAGGGAGGCCCCAAATTTTATAAATTTTAAAAGAGCAATTTGTGATGTTAATGTCGTTTTTGGAGTTGATGGGTTTTCAGAGCAAGGTCTTTGTGTTCACTCTGGGAAAGATTTCACAGGAGCTTCCCTCTCACTGGCACTTGGCGAGTTTCCCAGACGAGTTTCTCCACAAGACAGAGACTTTAGTTATATTTATTTATTTATTTTTAATTTTATTTTAATATTTTTGCAATCTTTGCTTTTTTTCCTCAGGTGTAGTCCCTGTAGAATTTCCACCACCAGTTCTCCCTTGCACCATCACCATAGTCCCTTGTGCTCTTTCCACCCTCATTTTGATCCCTCTCCTTTTCTGAATTCAAGTTAGTATTAAATCAATTCCAATATAACTACCTTCAGTATTTATAAAGGTTGATTTTTAACAACATACTTAATACATTAGAAAAATAATCAAAGAAATAATTTTTCCTTTTTTTTTTGCATGCCAAGATAAATATTTCATGGTCTTTCCTCTTTTATACTTCAGAAAACATGAAATAAAAACCACATGGTTAATTCTATTTTTATCAAGCAGATTTTTTTAAAAGATTTATTTTATTTATTTATGCATACAAGAACAGGGGTATAGGCAAAAGATGTGGGGGTGAGAGGATTTGCCAGAAATAGAGTGGGGAACAGAACAGGCAGATTGAAATACACTGCTGAGGGGAGCAGTGGGCAAGACAGGAAAGGTCTGCTGTGCCATGTGGTCAGCTCCCTGGACCGGGATCAAACTTGTGCTGCAGTGGCTGCCGATAGCTGCCAATAGCTTGATAGTACTGAGACTTAATCCCTTGCACCACCAGGGAGGCACCAAGCAGATATTTTTAAAATATTTGTCAAAAGATAGTATACTAAAAAAGTTAATTTCTGATTACTCCTGTCCTTTTCACTTCAGAATGGTTTCTCTATATTATTTTGTAAAATAACATATTAGGGATAACATATGAAACGTAAGTAAAAAGCTAATACAACATTTGGACATAACTAATTTGGATTTTAAAATGTTTTATTCAAAAAGTTTTGCTGATTAAGTATTTCTGCAATGATGCTGGAGAAATTGCTTACTGTGTTGGTATCTGGGAAATAAGCTTAGAGATAGGAGACTACATAATCTTGTTCTAAAAAACATGTTCCCAAATGCAAATAAAAACCACAATGAGATACCATCTCACATCCATGAGAATGACCCATATCAAAAAGGCCAAAAACAACAAATGTTGGTGAGCATGTGGAGAAAAAGGAACCGTCTTATAATGTTGGTGGGAATGTAGACTGGTCCAGTTGTTACAGGACAAGGAGAGGGCACCCCAGAACCTCCAAACCTACCTGCTCTAAATAGGTTCTGCCATCTGCCACATCAAGACAAAACACATAAGACCTTTAGTGGAAAGGAACTCTAATACAATTAGTGTGCAATACAGAAAAGACAAAGAATACAGTTTCCACATCAAGCACCCAAAGTAACCCATCTCCTCATGGATAAAAGTCCGCCCAAAACAAGGACCGAAATTTGATTGACCCAAAACAAGACCTGAAAGCCTGCCACACATCTAAAGCATCTTCCTGCGGGGACTCATAAAAAATGGTCAGAAACAGACAAGTCTGGGAGGAAAAGAGCAAATTCAAAAGCTGCCATTGTTAGCCTCCCCATGGGTCTCTCACCCACATCTATTCCAACCAGTCTAGGACCAAGAAGCAAGCGCAGCTTTATCACATGTCTCTCTGTTCCATGTGCCACCTCCAGGTCTCCTCCTGGCTGTTCATCCTGATTCCTTCCTTCTTCAGTCTCCTCTCCAGCTTCTTCTCCTTGCTCAGCTCCACTGTCCTTTGGTTGGGGCAGGGAACCTAGAACTTTCTCTTTTCCTGGGGACCACCTTGTTAGACGGTCATTATGGAAAACAATATGGAGATTTCTCAAATTATTAAAAATAAGTCTACCATATGATCCAGCCATTCAGTTCCTAGGTATATACCTGAAGAATGCAAAAACACTAATTCAAAGGGATATACGCACTTCTGTGTTTATTGCAGCACTGTTTACAATAGCCAAGTTAAGGAGACAACCTAAGTGGCCCAGGTACAGATAAGCGGAGTAGGAAGATGTGGTATACATATATACAATGGAGTACTACTCAGCTATAAAAAAGATTAACTCTTGCCATTTTTGACAACACTGATGGAACTGGAAGGGAATATGCTAAGTGAAATAAGTCAGAACGAGAAAGACAAATACGGGATGGTTTCACTTATATGCAGAATAAAGAGAAAGAAAACAAAGGTTCAAGCAAAACCAAACCAATATAAAATCTTCAAAATCTGACTACAGAATTGAGGCTACCAGAGAAGGTAGGAAAGGGGAGAGAGCGAAGTGGGACAGGGCACAATGGATTATGATGGAGGACTACTGGTGGTTTGGTGTGTTGTGACTTGCATCTGAGGAGATGTGATCCTGTGTCTCTGAATCACAGTGTTGCAAACCAGTATTACCTCAGTAAACATGTTCCCCACATTTCAGCATTAAAGTCCAGCAACAAAACATTTTTAAGATTGTTGTGATCATGTGATTTTAACATTTCCTAATTCATTACAGTGTAATCAATTTACTTTATATGATATTAGCAAATTCATTATTTGATAAGAATAAAAAATAAGACTAGATTAAGATGTATTTCATCTCTAATTTAAGTCAGTTAACTGGGGAAGAAGTAAAAGAACAGTGTGAATTTATAAATATTACTACAAATAACTAGACGATTTCAGAGGGGAGATGTTTCCAGGAGAAAATTATTCTATTTTTATGATTTGGAACAAACACACATTAATTTGCTTAAGCAATTTATTTAGTATGAGTGCATATTATTTAATTTAGGCTACATTAACTATTTTCACTAAATTATTTAATCTATTTTTCACCACTTTTAAATTTATGCAATGGGAAGTCAAAAAAGTAATTGGGTTCTGGAGACAGATATGTTTTTGTCTTAGCTCACTGCTTTCTAACTAACAGTAAAAACTTCAACCACTGATTTAACCTATTGAGTCTGAAGACCTGGAAATGTATGGTATTTCGATTCCAGAAAGAGAAGTCTCTTAAACATTTACTTTGTGTAAGTTATTTATCAAATCCATATACATAAAAACAATTAGAAAGGAAGCATACCTTAGCTAATTCACCCCTCTTCTGCCTATCACATATTTTACAAACCAGAAAATCAAAATGCAGGAAAAAGTAAGTGACTTTTCCAGTGATAGCCAGTGGCAGAGGTAGGACTAGAATCCACAAGTACCCATCAAGTAACCCATTGTCCTTTTCATTCTGATATATTGATTGAGGATAAGTGGAAGGAGACTGGCAAGAAACTATGAATAAACAAACAAAAGAAGAAGTTGCTGTGGGTGGTTAAAACCAAGTGATCTGAGATAATGAGTTAAAGTCTTGATTTTGATTTCAGAGACAGGAGGTAATCTCTGGTGAGAAAATAATATCTGGCTGTTTGGGAAAGTTCCTTATGTTAATGCTTTATATTTTTTCTAGTCTTTCAAGCATCATTAGCAAGATTTTGGTTTTTCATTAAAGGGAAAATGGACATTGCGCATTAGAATGTTTTATACCAGACAGTTTCCTGGCTTTACCCAGGGGCAGTTAGATGAATATTGCTTTGCAGGCAGTGAAGAAACCAGTACTGAGTGAAGCCACTTCCTACATCCAGGAAAGTACTTGAGCCAGGAATTCAAAACCATTAGTGTCAAGTGCCACCCAGACCTTGGCAGATGGGGAGTGAAGAAATTCTTTCTTCTAAGAACTCGAAGATTCTTGCTTCTTTCTTCTCTATTTCATCTCTTACCCTCCAATCATTACAAAATATTTCCCTGAAAAAAAACCTAAAAACTCCATTGAGGATAGAGAAGATTATTGTCAGAAAATGGCCGTGCAAATTGTCAGCAATATTCACATAGCAGGCCCCTCTGTATCCCAAAACGTGTAAGTCAGTTTCATACATTTAACATACTGAGGGATGGACACCAGCAGATGCGGTGGGTCAATGAGATCACGAGGCCGTTTCATTTTCTTCTTGGGATTTTTCTTAACTGTCCATTTCCCACAACGAACTTGTATATCTTACTGGGGAAAAGTTACGAATTGTATATTTTTAAAACTTGGAGACTTGGAGAGGTGAAGGGCAGTTATTTCCTGCCTGGAAGTGTCCTCCTTTTCTTGCTTTACAAACAAAACCCGGATGTGACTAGGGAAGGGGGAAAAAAGGAACAAAAAGTAAAACTTTGTTCTTCAGGAAAGTGGACTAGCACAAGCCCAACCGTTGGGCCCTGGCCCAGGCAGGTCCCGGCAGGCGGCGGGCGGGCGTGGCAGGGTCGGCGGAGCCAGGACCGCCGGCCAGCATCCCCGCGGGGAGCTCAGGCAGCGGGGCTTCTAGGGGCCTGGGGAGCCTCTAAAACTTAGCCCTAGCCGCGGCCTTCCTGGGCAGGCCTCCCGCGGTTGTGGGGACCTGAGAAAGAGCTCCCAGGGGTTTAAGCTCCTGGGACGCGGGGCAGCGCCGGCGTGAGGACACGTCCGGAGGCAGCTGAGCACTCGAGACGCAGGGATCGCGGCGCGGGGAGGCGGTCACGTCCAGCGCTGGCGGGCGGGGTGCCGGACCGCAGTTATTTCGGGACGCGCAGTGGTTTCCAGCACTTCCAGCCACTCTCTTCCAGTGCTGTGTGTTCCTGGGCCCAATTCAAGAGCGAAAATGCCTGCTCTTCACATCGAAGATTTGCCAGAGAAGGAAAAACTGAAGATGGAAGTTGAGCAACTTCGCAAAGAAGTGAAGTTGCAGAGGCAGCAGGTAAGTTGGCTGCCTCAGCGTATGTTCTTCTCTGAAATGAACCGGGATCAGCTGCTCCTGATCAGTTGTGGGCAAACAAGTAGGGCTTTTTCTTTGGGTTTTTGGTTGGTTGGTTTTGGATTTTTTTTTTTTTTTTTTTTTTAGTAGCTTCTCTTGAAGTAGGGTTTTGGTGGTGCCTGCGAACTGCTAGTTGGAGTAAATCATAGGAGGCAAAGGAGAGACCAAGGCACTTGAAAGCCCAGTGTCAGAACAGCTGAGGAGCCTAAAATGGGGGAGACAAGAAATTCTGCTGCTTTTTTAAAACTCATCCTGAAAGGAAAAAGCAGATGCCTGTTTAGTTCCTTTATTTTTTCACCATGGGAAAGAATGGTATTTGAAAGAATTTTTTAAGATTACAGTTTAAAGTCATATTTACCAAGTTTTGAATCTCCCGAGGGATCTCCCAATGTGTCCAGTGAACAGTTTACTGGGACTTGGAAGTGAAACATTACAATTTTTAAACATTTATTTGTAAATTGTACTCCTTTGTAATTCCTACTTTAGGATTTATTAGTATACAGTAGTATGTATGTTTATTTATAAATAAATAATTATTTGTATAGAAAATTCTTTTTAGTGATCACGATTAAAAATTTTAAAGACTGCTGATGGGGATTATAAACTCAGTGAGAACATATGCCCCTGTGTTCAGAAGTTTCCATGGAAATTTGTTGGAGCTGTTATACTTCTGACTTCAGTTTCCTACTGATAATAGGGGTCTTTTAGATACTCATCTTTCTTCCTTTTTTGTCAATCAGGTAACCTGTTACCCAGGATTAGGCTTTTTGGATAAATTTTTCTAAGGGAAACAACCTATCCTCCCTCCATAGCAGGAAAATTTTAAATTGATTTTATTTCTCTAGATAGAGTTTAACACTAGAAAAAAAATTAAGATAATGGAATCGAAGCAGGCAAGGTATGGTACATAGGCTCACTTGCCTTCCTGTTCTAGTTATGGTAAATCTGTTCATGGAAAGAGTTTTGTTACTCAGGATATATTTTTGAGTGCTTAGTGAAGTACAGTTTTACTCTTTATACATTTCTTTTCTCAAATTTTACCGTTCACTTTCAAATACCAGCTCTACCTAAACTTCTATTCAGGGCAAGAGTTTTTTTTTTTTTTTTTTTTGTAGCTTTAAAAATGCTGCTATGTTTAAAAAAGCAAAGTTACAGGCTCCAATGAATAAACTTGTTTTGTAAAATCTCAAGGGACTCATTTTGTGGATGGAAAAGCCCAAAAGGCAGCCTGTGCTGGTCACCTAGATTTATTCCACACAATGCACCTTAGAGGTAACATATGAAACAAACTAAATCGGTGTCTATGCTAAGTTGGACTATCTTAATATCTGGTACCACTGTAAAACTTACTGGGAAAAAAAACAAGTGTTTTCCAGTCAATGTTGGGCAAGTATTGATTGGGTAAGGACCTGAATGCAACTGAATATTAATACCCATTAGACTTCATTAGCACTTTCTCCCTCCCTGTTGCCTCTCTTATTCCTTAGGACACACCCTGTGCATAGGCTTTCCAGCCCAGAAATTCCCAGTGAGTGCTGGAGGGAGGGAAAACTTCAGGGATAGTCTTCGATTCAGGAATATTTTATTATGCACTTTGAATTATAGAGTATTAGTGCTAGACCAACATTACTGTTACGGAACATTCAATCTTCTCACTCTTAAGGATTAGAAAAGAATCTTGAAACCCAAGGCGATTAACTGGATCCTCATTTAAAACCATAGAGATACTGATAGAGCAGGTACAAAAACACTTATCTCCTGATGCTTGATCTGTTATTTTTTCAATAGAATTGTTCCTTTCTGAACTGTGTGCTCTGCCCAGGCCTAAGAGACAAACACTGGCCGGCTGAATTCAGGCTCCAGCTAATTGTTGTTCAAACATACCCTCTTGATCCTGGAAGGAAAATGCACCAGGAGGAATTAGCCACTTTTGGCAGTTACAGATCTTTGTGGAAACCTAGTGAAGAGGTTTCTGCAAACAGATGCAACTTGGGAGAAGATGAATTTATCCACAAATTTCTCTGGAGCCACAGTCCCCAAGTTACAGATACCTGCATCATCACATCTGAGAATTTACTTAAAATATACACACACTGTGCGTGTCAGCAGCAATTGTGAACAAGTGTTCAGAATTTACCTGAGGATGGGACCTGAAAGCTTTTATTTTGCCAGTTTAAAGACTGTATCAGGGCTTCCCTGGTGGCACAAGGGGTTAAGTCTCAGCCTATGAAGCTATCCAGAGCCACTGCAGCAAAAGTTCGATACCTAGCCAGGGAGATTCCCACATGGCACAGCAGACCTCTCCTGCCTCACCCCTTGCCCGCTGCTCCCCTCAGCAGTGTACTTCAGTCAATCTGACTGTTCTGCTCCCCACTCTGTCTCTGGTGAATCCTCTCACCCCCCCCCACACACACACCTCTGGCCTACACCCCAGCACTTGTATGTGTAAATAAATAAATCTTTAAAAATTAATGAAAAAATAAAAGACTGTATCACCCCGTTTTAAGTTTCGATCAGTGGCCTTCACACAGTGTGCAAAGAATCTTAGGGGTATGGAAGTAAAACATTAAAATTTCTATTTTTGATTAGTTTTAAATCTCATCTTTTTTGTAATTTTCAGTTTAGGTTTTATAATTATGCCTGATGTAGTAACACAGTAATATCTTCAGTTCTAATAAATAGTTATATACATTTTGGGATACATATGCAAATATTTCTTTTAAATATTTATTTATTTATTTATGCATATAAGTGCAGGGGTGTAGGCCAGAGGCATGGGGTCAGGGAGGAGGGTGAGAGGATTCACCAGAGACAGAGTGGGGAGCAAAACAGGGGTTAACTGAAATACACTGCTGAGGGGAGCAGTTAGGGAGACAGGAGAGGTCTGCTGTGCCATGTGGGTCAGCTCCCTGGCCTGGAGATCAAACTCATGCCTCAGTGTCTGGTGATAGCTTCATAGTGCTGAGACTTACTTAACCCCTTGTGCCACCAGGGAGACCACCATATGCAAACATTTTTTAGTGATTCTCATTAATTCAGTTTGAAAATTCCTAATATAGATTACAATTCATAAGAGCATTTGACTAATTTTAAGAGATCTCCATTGAAATATGCTGCAGCTTCCATAATTTTTACTTCCAATTTCTTACTAGTGATGCAGGCCTTCGTTAAGGCACTAGCCCTTTTTTTCCACTTAGATTTTTACTCCTTTTTTTTAACTCAAACTTGCAACCTCTTCTAAGGCTAGACTTTTGAAGAAACTGTTCAATTCTTTCTTCATTGTAGAAAAAGTATTAAATGATTACACAAACACAATAGTCTCAGATAGGCCTAATAAACCTCAGATAAGGGGTTTTTTCCTTTGTTTTTTGTTTTATGTTCATCCCCCCAAGCAATGGGGAAGGAATTCTGGGCAGACACAAAGTGGATCATTTGAGTAACTTAAGACTTCCCAGAGTCAGACTTTCTGCAATGCTTCCTTCTGTCATTCTGTAAATGTGTAGAGTATGGTCCACACCCGTAATTAGTGTACATTTTGGCAAGACACACTCTAAAACACTGGAGGATTATCTACTGCTGCACCTCTTCTTTAGCATGGAAAATTGAAAGTGGGTATGTTTTAGTTCCTTCTATACCGACACGTCATAATTGTACTTTAGCAGAGGAAGTAAATCATATGAGGAACAATGGTTAGAAATTTCTGGGAATGATCTATCTAAATATACAGTGACTTTCAAGCATTTTTGATCCTGGCCATAGTAAATATATTTTATAGTGACTGTACCATCCATATATTTAATATATAGTCTGTGCTATACTCTGATATTTTATTCTATTTCATTGTTTAAAATACTGGTGGTGCTAGATTTTATTAATTTCAGTAGAGTATAATGACATAATTTGAACAATTTTAATTTTTTTTTCTTTAGGTGTCTAAATGTTCTGAAGAAATAAAGAACTACATCGAAGAACGTTCTGGAGAGGATCCTCTGGTGAAAGGAATTCCAGAAGACAAGAATCCCTTTAAAGAAAAAGGCAGCTGCATTATTTCATAAATAACTCTGGGGAGAAATGTCATCCTCAGTGGAAGAACAAGTTTGTTTCAGTTTTCCCAAATAAAACCAACCCGCCTTTTAAAGAAGGAAACATTTAAAGGAGATTTTCCTAAGCACTTAACATAGATAGTGTTCAATGTAAAGGCACTGTGCTTCTCATCTTTGTTCACAACACACCCTTTTTAAGAGACCAGAAAGTATCAAATGTACAGTTGTGGAAATACGTCCATTACTTGTGCATGACTTGTCTCTTTATGTTGCTTGATGCCTCAAATAAAGTTTTATCTCTGGAAAATGAGTGTTGGCAATTTAATAAGGATTTTTTTTTTATTACATGAACTTTCATATTTCTCCCCATAACCTTTTTAGTGTTTGGAACCTAGATCAAAGGATTAGGTGGTTTGATAGATCAGGTCTCCAATTCAGTTCTCTTAAGAGGCTTACAGTGCTGAGTTCTGACTTCCAGAATGTGTTTGATCTAATGTAAACTACTAGGGAACTGAACAAGTTGAATTCCTAACTACAGGTGTCCCCTGCTTTTCGAAAATTCATGTAATGCCACTTAGCTTTTATGAAAGACCTACGTTAGTACCTCCTTTCACTAATCAAAAGAAATCCAAAGAGCACATTCACTTTTATGACAAAGACGAAAAGCAAAAAGTAGTGTCAAAGTGTGCCTTTAGAGAGGCATTGTACCCCAGGAGTTAGAATTACACTGCCAAACTTCTTGTTCAGGAATGACTTTACACTAGTTGTGCGTTTATTGGGTCACTCCTGCTTTTAATATAGGTATGACTTTAGGTTTTATATGTTATTCGGTGGGTTATTTTTTTTTTAAAGATTTATTTATTTATACATACAGCTGGGATACAGGCCAGAGGCGTGGGGTGGCGAGAGGGCTCACCAGAGACAGAGTGGGGAGCAGAACAGGCAGATCAGAAATACACTGCTGAGGGGAACAGCGGGCGAGGCAGGAGAGGTCTGCCGCAGCATGTGGGATTCTCCCTGGCTGGGCTTCGAACTCTCATCGCTGCTGCCGACAGCTCCACAGCGCAGCGCTCAACCACTGCGCCACCAGGGAGGCCCGGTGGGTTATTTTTTTGAGTCTAGAAACATTTTTCCATATAAATTGTAATTGCTGGGCCTCCCTGGTGGCGCAGCGGGTTAAGCGCTGCACTGTGGAGCTGTTGGTAGCTGCAAGGCAAGTTCGATGCCCTGCCTCGGAAATTCCCACATGGCGTGACAGATCTCTCCTGCCTGCCAGCTGCTCCCCTCAGCAGTGTATTTCCGTCCATCTGTCTGTTCTGCTCCCCACTCTGTCTCTGGTGAACCCTCTCGCCACCCCATGCCTCTGGCCTGTACCCCAGCTTGTATGCATAAATAAATAAAATCTTTAAATAAATAAATGGTAATTGCTTCTTCACTTTAGGCCATTTTAACTTGGGAAAAGTTTCATTTCAATACCCTTCCTTTGACGGGTGGGTGCTGGAGAGGAGATATATATTAAGGAAATGAGTGAGTTGAATTCCTCATGTTGACAGGAGTCAGATTATATCATGAACCAGGTCAAACTTACATTATTATTTACCCAGTTTTTTATTTTACAGATATTGTTCAAAAAGCTGGTGCAATAATGGGCTTCTGAAAAGATGGGGGAGTGAGGGTGGGGATCAGGAGGAGTGCCCTAAGAAGCCATCCTGGTATGTTTATCCACAGGGTGTTGCATCTCCTTCCTGATCTCCAGGAGGTCCTGGGCTTGGTGATCCTTGAGGTTCTGTGGAATTGGAACAGACGCGAGGTGCTGCACTTCTGCCCTTTCCAGCCTGCTTCGGCCTGAGGCACACATACCTCTTTTCCTTTTCTAAAGAAACCACTTAATCTTTTGCCCATCTCTAATATTAGTTTGCCTATTTTTCTTATTGATATGAGAAATTTTACATATTCTGGACATTCACCCTTTGTCAGTAACAGGTGTTGCAGTTACCTCCCCTAGTCTACAGTTTAACTTTTCACAGCAGGAACCACAGCTGCAATGGTTTTAGCTCAAGGGTGCAACTTGCCCAAGTCCAATGTCTGCCTACATCCTCTATGAAGGCACCTGCAACAGTCATCTCAAAGAAAGGAATCTTCATTCTTAGAACATTCTTTCCTTCACCACTGTCTTGACGTATATCGGTTTAGGTTTAAGCCATAAGGAAAACCCTTTACTGGTTAGCTCCAACTCAAATGGGCTTAGTTAATTTCTTGACTAGGTAGGTCTTCACTGTCATTTGAACACATGTGTGCCTTCTCAAGCCAGAGCAACTTCCTTACGCATATCAGCATCCTCACTGCAAAATTACTTTGCTTCTCTCTGAAGGAATAGGATACTCCAGGATTTTGAAAGAGCAGATCCTACCAGACCCAGGTCAGGGACTGTTCCTTCAGTTTCCTGCCTTTTTCCAAGGCTAATGCCAATCAAGATTACTGACAGTCCAGGGATGATTTCAGCCCATGATGGATCTACTCCTGGGTATGGTTTAAGAATGATAAGAGATTTTTTCCCCCAAAACAGCATAAAACAATTAGTATTTGAGATTCCCTGATACTTTGAGTATAAATTTCACATGGCATAGGGCTTTTGTACATTGGCATCTTTAATCTCTTGTTGCATTTATTTTAAGTCATAAGCTTCTCTTCTGCTGCATAAGAAAGCAAAACGTCCATTATGGTTATTGATAAGTAAAACTACCTATTTCCTTCATGAAGGGCCAAATGAACATATTTATTCCTAACTTCTTGAGCACTGAGGATTACAAGGCTGTATCCTGAATTTCTGTTAGCCATATTCAACTATCCATTCATGTGTACCTCCAACTCCTTGTGTTTGCACTCCAACCATGTAACGAAGTAGTCAGCTCACTTCTTAATAAATATCCAATCTTGTGAATGTTTTCACTAAATCTAATTCTGCTATTTTTTTTCTTACTTTTTCATCTAGTAACACATAGAAGTGAAATAAAATCCTCTTGATTTTTAAGTGCTCATGCTAAATCTTATTAACTTGCATTAGGAAGAAAATGAAAAATATGGTAACTATATATTTGGATATATTATAAAAGTAACCTTTGGTAAGTAGGAATTTGTCCAGTAGAATTTAAATCATGTTCAATTTCTTTCAAGTATGTAGTTGTGTAATCATTTGGTATATAATTATATTTTGTGTATTGAGACTTGGGTTCTATGAACTTATATTAAATTAGAAAAATTGGCTTTTCTCTTTTTAGGCAGAATCTATATTAAAAACTTACCATGCCTGGCATTTTAAGACAATTTACATTAGCATGTAGAATGCAGACTGGTATTTCTTTATTGTCTAAATTTGCATTTTCTTGATTTCCTATGATTTTTAATCATATTTTCATGTATGCCAGTTATTTTACTTTGAAACTGCCTGTTCTCATCCTTTGTTCATTTAAACACTAGTTTTTTTTCTTTTTGGTTTATAGGTAGTCTTCATAATTCATATATTATGACTGTCATTCTTGGCTGGTTATACAAATTGTAAATACCTTCTTCTGTTCCACGGTTTAGTTTCACCTAGGCATTTCTATTACTAAATAGAAGATTTTAATTTTTTTGTATGTTTTTAAAAGCAAAAATCCACAAGAGGTTGTAGAGAACTGTATAGGGATATTGTCTGTACTCTTCCCCTCAAATCCCCCAAAGTTAGCATTTCATACCACTATAGTACTATATCAAAACCAAGAAATTAACATTGTATAATCCATAGAACTTTTTCTGATTTTACCTCTTATGCATATAGTCACTTGTGTGTATATGTGTGTGCAATTTGGCACATGTGCCTTATGCAACCACCACCACAATCGACTGCACCATCATCACAAGACTTCTTAGTATCCCTTTATAGACATATTCATGCCCGTGCCTCCTTCCCTAGCCCTGGTAACCTTTACATTGTCTTGCATTGCTATAATTAAATTATTTTAAGACTGCTACATAAATTGAATGATGTAGAAAGTGTCCTTTTGTGACTGGCTTTTATCAATCATTGTAATTTCCTTGAGGTTATTTAAGTTGTTGTGTCTATCAGCAGTTCATTTTTTTATTATTGCTAGGTAATATTCCATACTGTAGCTGTACCACAGTTTGTTTAACAGTTTACGCACTATAGGACATTTAGGTTGTCCTAAGTTTGGGACTACTATTCATGTACAGATCTGTGTGTAGAAATAAGTCTTCACTTATCTGGGATAAATTCTCAGGAATGCGATTGCTGAGGTTTATGGCAAATTCGTGGTCAGTTCTTAAAGGCACTTCCAAACCATTTTGCAGTAGCTCTAGCACTTTATATTGCTGCCCCAGCAATTTATAAGTGATTGGTTCCTCTGCGTCCTCATCATCATTTGTTGTTATCACTATTTTTTATTTTAGCCACTCTGACAGGTATGTGGTGGTATCTCATTATGGTTTTAATTTGCATTTCTTTAATGCTTTACATTGTTCAATTGCTTTTTTGCCATTAGTATATTCTCTTTGATGAAATGTCTTTGAATGTATTTTTCTCATTTTCTAATTTTATTTAATGTTGAGCTTTCAGCCGTCTATATTTGAGGTACATGGCCTTACACATACTATTTGTAAATATTTTCTCCCGGTCTATCATTTGATGTTCAACTGGATGAATTTTCTTTCATTATAAAAGTCATATCACAACTCTAAATTATTATAACAGTGATAAACTCTCACTACATACCAAATAGATTTTGCGTATTTACTAAGTATATAAGCTCTCAGTTTACTACCAGAATTTATCTAATAGAAGCTGTGTGAATTATGGTGGAGTGCCTAAAATAAATAAACCAGAATCTTTGAGGACTTTCTGAAAAATACCAAAATTATTAAGTGAGAGTCAGCCCTAGAAAATTGCCTATAGGTATCAAAGAATCTTCTCTAAGAAGTGATCGAACTCAGTCTCAGTAAGAACTTGTATGTTTTCTTTGATAAAAGTAGCTCTAGACTTTAGTTTGTGTTCTCTCAACCTTTTCTTGTAACCAGTCTGAGACAGATGGTGTTAATGACCTATCTCGCAGAACTGGTTTGGGAATTAATGGGCCTGAAGCCCTAAGATAGGGGTCACGATCCTTAAAAAAATCCCCATGTATTGGCATTGATCAATTTTTAATCAGTGAGCTTCTTCAAATCCCTTTTGGAATCAGATTAAATATAAATATAAAAATATATATCCATGCCACACAATCAGTGTAGCCTCTCAAACCACCACAGCTATGTGTGCTACAGTGAAGATGAGGGAGAAGGGGAATTTGGTCTTGCCTTATTGTTTTGAAATAGTATTAAAACCTGTAGGTGTCTCAGTCTAAAAAAGAAAAACCAAGAGAGGAGTGAAACATTTAAACCTATATCAATATTCTGAAAACATAATCTAAAAACTCTGATAAATATTGATATAGTTCATGGATTAATTGACAACAGTTCAAAGACCAATTTGCTAAATGTTATATGTTAATGAGAAACATCATAACATGGCTGTGGATGTTTTTTAATTGCCAGTATTTTGACTTGCCTGTTCTCTATTTTGCTTTAGTTAGCCTTAGAACGATTGTATGCCATTGGATTCTCAGCTCACCTTTGTTTACATATATTATTTTAATATAAAAAATAGATGTAAGATAGAATAAATGAATATTAATATATTTGGATTTTTATTTGTGGTGGAGAGCAATTTAAACATTTAAGAGTGACTTGTTTTGGACCTCCCTGGTGGCGCAAGGGGTTAAGTCTCAGCACGATGAAGCTATCCGCAGCCACTGTAGCATGAGTAATTCCAGACCAGGGAGCTTCCCACATGGCACAGCAGACCTCTCCTGCCTTGCCCACTGCCCACCTCAGCAGTATATGTCAGTCAATCTGCCTGTTCTGCTCCCCACTCTGTCTCTGATAAATTCTCTCACCCTCCCCACACCTCTGGCCTACACCCCAACTCTTGTATGCATAAATAAATAAATCGTTAAAAAGAAAATGAAAGTCACTTGTTTCTATTTGATTCAACAAATGGATTAAAGAAGGGCCTGTAAACATGTGTTGTGCAACCATCCCAAACTGAGCAGGTTCATCATTGGTTCAAGCAGACTTGTTTTATTAGTTGTTTTCATGATGTTCTTCACTGTATTCCACTGTACTCTGCCATAACCACCACTCTCCACTGCACTCCACCACACTCTGTTTTCTGCTGCTGCTGCTTTTTACGCTGTCTTGGCTCAGGTGTGACCACTCACACACACCCACACCGTGCTTCAGGTGCCCACCATCAGGCATGTGTGTAGGCCTGCAGAGGTCTATAACTGAGGGGAGGCTGGAAAAACCTGATGACTCTTTCGTTTACCCTATAACATGACACTCTCTAGACAAATTCAACAATATTTTTTCCTGCATTCTAGGAACTAGCAGTTGAAACAAATGGTAGTGTCATTTATCAAGTCCAATTAAACCAATTTTATGTATAAAATGTAAGTGGATTAAATGAATGATTTGAGGACTTGATACTTCCTACCTTTTTCTTGGACATTTCGTAGAAGGAAGCACAGTAGTTTAAGTATTGGAAGAAAGTTTGTGCAGGATTAATGTGAGAAAGAGACATTTAACTTATTGAGTATAGTTTGGCCAAGATGGGATATTATCTAAGAGCAGAAGGACCCTCTAGTTAATTGAACATACTATCTTTGGGAAAAAGTGTCTTCAAAATGCTTTTTCAGATATTGTAGTTAACAAATGACCAAGTGGGTGATGGGGTGATATGTCTCTCTTTCTTTAACAGACTTGCCTGGACTGTTAGCATGACAAAGTGCTAAGAAGAGAGTAGAAAAGTAAAATGTGTCTAAAGGCCCAGGGAAAAATCTGGCAAATGCTGACTTCACTGCATTCAGTTCTCCCAAAGAAGATACAGATCAAACTGAATTGAAAGGAAAGCAAATAGATGTCCCTGCTGAGTTAAGGAGCTGCACGTCACATGGCAGAGGGCACACAGACCAAGAAGAGTAGAAAGTTGTCAACATTTTACAATCCATCCTCATTGGGTAAGGATCCTGCTCTCAATCTTAAGTGGTGGAAGCCAAAAGGAATGACCTAGAGATGAAGAAGAGAGGGAGAAACTTCATTAGAATAAACCAGAATTTTTTTCCCCATAGTTATGTTTTTTTTCTTTAATTTTCTTTAATTTATATTCTTTACATTATTATGTATCCCCCATAAGTTTCCCACCTCCAATTCACCCGGGAACCATCACCTTAGTCCCTTATGGTCTTTTGGCCCATATTTTGGTCCCTCTTCCTCCTCCTCCCCTGCAGAATGCCCCTTATATGTGGTTGCCTGCTAGTTTTTGTTTTTGTTTTTGATTTGTGTGCTATTTTATTCTTCTGATTTCTTGTTTGCTCTCTTATATTCCTCCTATAAGTTTTACCACTCAATATTTTTCTTTTTCCTTCTGGATTGTTTTGCTGAGCATGATCCCTTCTAGCTCCATCCATGTTGCTGAGAATTGCATTAGTATATCATTTTTGATTGCTGAGTAGTATTCCATTGTGTGCATGTACCGCATCTTCTTGATCCAGTCATCAATTTTTGGACATTCAGGTTGTTTCCATATTTTAGCTATTGTAAATAGTGCTGAAATAAACACAAGTGTGCATGTGCCCCGTTGGATTACTGTTTTGTGTCCTTTGGGTATATTCCTAGGAGTGGAATTGCTGGGTTGTATGGAAGCTCCATTTTTAGTTGTTTGAGAAGCCTCACACAGCTTTTCATAAAGGTTGGACCAGTTTACATTCCCACCAACAGTGTAGGAGCGTTCCTTTTTCTCCACATCCTCACCAACATTTATTGTTTTCTGTTTTTTTAATGTGTGTCATTCTTGTTGTAGTAACATGGTATTTCATTGTGGTTTTTATTTGCATTTCCCTGATTATGAGGGATGTTGAACATTTTTTCATATGCCTGTTTGCCATTTGCACTTCTTCAGAGAAGAGTCTTTTAAGTTCTGCCCATTTTTTGACTGAATTTTTTGCTTTGTTTTTGTTGAGACGTGTGAGTTCTTTATAGATTTTTGTGGTCAGTCCCTTGTCTGGACTCCATACAATGGACATTTTTAATGCTAAAAGCAAAAACGTAACAATGATTAGGGCACACTCTTGACTCTGTTTCCAAAATGTGGAAGGCAGAGGTTTAGAAAGCTATGAGAGGAGAAGCATCAAAATGAGTTTGAGTTTGAGAAAGTTTCTGTAATTTGAAAATCCTCACCGCTAGTGCAGAATTGCACCTAGGAGAAAATGAGCAGCCACTGGAAAATTAATTTTGCTAACTCAGTTTGTAGACACATCAATTTCTGGAAAGCAGAAGACTGCAGATTCTGCTCATGTCCCTCTTATGTCTCATGTCCTAGAGTAGAAGTGACTCCTGAAGCTTGATAGCCTCTTCATGCAGAGGGAATTATTTTAATAGAGCCAAACTCCGTGAAGTCACACGTGTTGACTTCTATCCCCAATGTTGCTCAGTCAGGCTGGTGAGGGTTATGGCTATAAGAAGTCAATTCTGCCAATAGTGATGAAACCCATGCATTGTGTCACTCTGCCTTCCTCCCACTGCTGGGCCACCCTCAGGGTCAGTCTGCATTTCTTTTTAGTCCTTTCCTAATATACAGTATTCACCTTAGATGAACGAGATAACGGAGATGTCCAGAGATTTGTGTTTACTGTATATTTTACATCTCACCTCCCAAATTGGCTTTTGATTTAATTCTTCTGAACAGCCTGTCTGAATTGTGACTTTTAGAGGGACGCCTGTTGGCATTTCTTTGCATATATGTCAGTGTTGGACTTACGTTTTTCTTGGTATAGTACTTTTCTCTTATTGAGATTGAACTATTTCTTCTTAATACTGATCAATATTTCTCAGGCTTCTGATTTCTTTCACTATGCCAATAGTTTCTCACACAATTACTCCTACTTTGCTGTAGTTCAAAGGGTACAGGTTATCTGGAAGGGAAAAACTTTACTAACACCTTCTGATTAATGAGTAACACAATCACATGTTTTAGGGCACACAAATCATGAGCTTAAAGCAGCCATGAGCTTAGAGCAGCCCTCATACATCCATTGAATGGCAGCTGACTGGAAATATGCAATTCTTTTATCCCTTTTGAAAGGATATTTTCCAAAACAATAATGGAGACTCTCCCTTTGCAAAATTTACTTGAGTGCCTGAAATCTAAAATTTATGTCATTATTGTGTTTTTGTATAAACTAAAAAGTGGGTGTAAGGTTGAGCATTTGTCATATATTGTGAGGAAAATAAGACACTATTATAAATGTATATTTCTGAGGTCATAAATCATAACGGTATACTAGATCAGGGGTTGTCAAACTTTTTCTGTAAAGGGCCAGACAGTAAATATTTTAGCTTTCACAGGTCGCATGATCAATGTGGCAACTACTCCAATGTGAAACCCACCACAGATAATAATATACATAAATGAGTGGTGTGGCTGTGTGCCAAAAAAACAAAACAAACAAAAAAAACACTTTTATAAAAACCCTGATCCGGGTCAGTGTTTTCAAGCTGCAAGTTAAGGATCACTATGGTCAACTTAATGTAATGTTACCAACATTTTAGATCAAACTAAAATGTCAGCATATATTCCTTATAATAAAAATTAAGCATTTGTCTTGTGAAACATATGCTCAAGACAATATATAAAATATTTTTCTTTTTGTAGGTTCCAGTCAGTAATAAGTTGAAGGCTACTGCTCTAGAGTATTAGAGTTGGAAGTGGAACTTCAGTAAGATTTCAACCTTCCGAGAGAGCTGGGGCCTTTCCCTACCTATTCCTGGGAGATAATTTCCAAGTCTTTTGAATATCTCATGTCATAAAAGTATCTTTATTTTCCTGGGACCTTTGCACTGTGTCAGAGAGCAAAGCGGAACAATATGCCTTTGAGTGACTGGTATCAGGTGGATCTCCAGAGAGACTAAAAACTGAGGTCAACCATGTCTGCACTGACCATGGAACCCCAGTATAAATTCTGGAATCTAAGCCTTGGGGGAGCTTTCCAGGGAGGCAGTGCCTTCTGCATGTCACCCCACATTGTTGCCAAGAGAGTAGTGTTGTCCATGATTCCACTGGGAGGTGACTGGAAATGCCATTCTTGGAACTTTCCTGAACTCAGCCCCATGGAATCACTTTCTATGTTTAATCTAATCTGTACCTTTTAGCGTAAATGACCTGTAACTCTGGGTACAACAGCTTCAGTGAGGACTTCCAGAGAATTATTAACTCCATGGATGGTCTTCAGGAACCCTGAACCTGTAATTTGGTGCCAGATATGAGGGGGATTTGTGAACTGTGTGCCTCCAAATTTTAAGATGAGGAGATCATCACCAGTGACATTTATAAAGATTGTGTAGCGAATTAGTGACAAAAGCAAGGTAAAAACATGGGCTTCTTTGTTCAGAGGCTTCTTGCGCGCCTATGCCTGCTGCTTGCTAATATTTGTTAAGTTAATCAGACTTAGTGTACAGGACTTTGTACACATTTGCTTATTTTATCCTCACAAGGACCTATGAAGATATGTACTGGGTTATCCCCATTTTAAAGCAAAAAAAAAAAAACAGAGGCTTGGACAGCTTACGTAAACTTCGCAGGATCATGCAGATTTCAAATGGTAAAACTAGGATTCAAAGCCAGAGAGCATGAATTCTCATCACTTAATAGTGTTTCCTTGGATGTTGTAAGTTCCATTTTCTAGAGAAGCTTATTTTAATTTCTTTCCTGTGAAACCATCAGTGTATCTGCACATTAGAGAATGGCGTTGTATGCAGTCTTTATAGTCTCCTTAGTACTTTGATAGTTAACCCTTAACTAAACAGAGGTTGAAATAATGAATGAGGGTCTCCATGGTGGTGCAAGGGGTTAAGTCTCAGCACTATGAAGCTATCAGCAGCCACTGCAGCACAAGTTCCTTTCCGGCCAAGGATCCTCCCACATGGCGCAGCAGACCTCTCCTTGCTTGCCTGCTGCTCCCCTCAGCAGTGTATTTAGTCAGTCTACCTGTTCTGCTCCCCACTCTGTCTCCTCTCACCCCCCCGCCCCACACCTCTGGCCTACACCCCAGCTCTTGTATGCATAAATAAATAAATCTTTAAAAAAAAAGAATAATGAGACTAAAACATAAAGGGTGGTGTGCAGGAACCCGTTGTCCCTTCACTTCTTGTCTCATCCCCCATTTCTATTGTTTTTTTATGCACTAATCTCACATTATTTTGTGTATTTTATTTTTTTTTAATTGAAGTAACATTGAATTATAATATTATGTATGTTTTAGGTGTGCATCATTCAAAAATCAACCTCTGTATATTCTACATTAAATTCAGCACTGAAAGACCAGTTTTGTCTGGCACCAGACAATTGCCACCTTTTATCCAATATGCCCACCTCCTTCTCCCTTTCCTCTGGTAAACACTTGGTGTTCTCAAGTCTTCTCTGTTATCACCGTTATTATTAATATTGCTGCCAAAACCTGAATAAACTAATCTCAGCCTCCTATATTTCTTAAAACTAACTTAAAACAAATTTGACACTGAATGGACCCCTTCATTAAGTGACTTCATTTTCTTAAATAGATCCTTCCCCTAGAACTTTCTCTAGTAGAGTGTTTTGCTGCTACTTGCTGCACAAGGAAACCCCAATTTTTCTTTTTTTCCTCAAGACTTCTAAGGTACAAATATCCAGAAGATAAAATTTGACATTAGGGAGCAACATTTGACATTAGACACTATATAATTTCCAGTAGCATCATTTATAATGCATCTAAATCTGAAATCAAAAGATTATTATGACTAGAAAATTCATTCACTTCATTAAGTAGCTTCATTAATTCACTTAAAGTTTCTAAAGGAAAAGAAAAATCAGAAGTTTATTTTCTGCTTTTGAAATTCATTGTTTCCCAATCCTGGTTACAGATTATAGATAAGGAGTTTAACCCATTCACTCACCAGTGGTAAGAAGAGATTTTCCTCCTCCTCATGTTCAATATTCTAGAAAAACTTGGACTCCTGGGAATAAATAAGCCACAAGTAACAGATAAGCGTAACAGCAACCGTGACTGCCATTTGTACGGTTTTTAGATTTTTTCTATGCACCATCATGGTATTTGGCCCTGAGAGGCAGGATGTATCAGTATTATACCCCATGACTTATTTCATCGTAAAAAAATGAGAAAATTAAGCCCCAGAGGGTCAGGGATTTCTCAATGTTATACACCAGCAAGACTTCTGACTTTAAGTCCCGGGCTTTCACCACTACACAGTGTCTTTACTCTATTTCAATAAATATTTTCAGTTGGCATGCTATTTTTTAAAATGTACATCTTTAAACCAAGGGCTGTCAACTTGTAATATACATGGGTATATGTGAATGAGTTAGATATCAGTTAACCTTCTGAAATTTAATTTAAAATGGTGTGTGTGATGGAGTACTATTCAGCATGGAAAGAAGATAAACACATGCAATTTGCAGCGACATGGATGGAATTAGAGGGAATCATACTCAGTGAAATAAGCCAGAAAGAAAAAGAAAAATATCGAATGGTTTCACTTATAACAGGACTATAGGGAGGCCGGGTGGGAGAGAGACACTCAGAAGTGGGGGAGGGGGGAGGGGAGGATAAGGGCACAAAATGGAAGAGAGGAGAACACAAGGGACCATGGAGATGGATCACGGGTGAATTGGTGGTGGGCTGCCCAAGGGGAATACAAAATGTAAAAGACATAAATAACAATAAAAAAAATGGAAAAAAAATAAAAAATAAAAAATAAAATGGTGTGTGTGTATGCTTCCCTCTCCTACCTAAGCCAATCTACTACTTTCATCTCAAAGATATCAAAAAGGCAAAAATGATCAGGATCCTCCCCCTTAAGAGGGATATTGCCTATGTAACCTATATGAAAGGGATTATTTTGGGTCTTTAGTTTAGACCATGTTACTCTTTCGCTGTATGGAAAACTTCCAAAGACTTCGGGCATCGGGAGCCCTGTACACTTCCCCCCCACAACTTGTCTACATTTCACAGTAATCAAACTGACCCATCGTCCCAATGTTTCCTTCTTGTAACTTTTTATATTACCACAAAGTTTGCTCCTTCCTCCACTTTTCTCTCGTGGAGTGACAGGCTCTCGCCTCCCGTTTCTGACCACCACTTTCCTGCCATCGCTTTTGACCATTTGAAGTTCACGTGAGGGAGTTTGCTGTCCTCTCTCCTTGGATGCAGTCAGAGGTTAACCTTTCTTCTTCCTTGATGACATCCACACATGGCTCCACACCCCACCCCACTATTTCCCCTAAACTGCCAACTCTAAGATGGTGACCCTTTTAACGCTTCACTCATGGAATCCCTCAATCTCCTTAACTACAGTCATTACAGCACTGGTTCGCACATCCTGCGTTCCATTATAGTACTGTGCTGCATGAAAGTATTCAAATGGAATTTTTGTTAGTCTATTACTAATTTGACATTGATTTCTTTCTTGAGCAATGCCCTGAGAATATTAAAAATGTGAACAAAGTGACAGTGAACTTTTTAAATGCAAAATTAATCTGTGGTTTTAATGGTCAAGATAGTCTTTGCTTATATATAGGCTTATGGTGTGACTGAAATGGGAACAGAAGGGTCTTCTCTGATGTAGGCAGAGCTCTGGTGTTCGGTGAGGCCCCTAATTACACAATTGTGTTCACTCTGTGAAAATTGTACTGTATACTCTCATAATATGTACATTTTTTTACTATCACATAGAAAATATTCTGACCTCTTTTCTCTCCTTTCAAACTAAAAGTTATTGTTTTTGTTTTAATTCTAATTCCCCAGGTTACCAGTGAGTGGAACAAGTTATGTTTTAATCGAAGCCAGTGTGTCCCACTGAGGTCTTGAGGTCTAAAATTATGAAGGGAGAGACAATGAGGTGAATAGGAGTGAGGGGTAGGGGGGCCTCGGGAGTAGAAGCGAGCAATGAAGGGTGGGAGGTCATTATCTTGTTGAATCCCCAGACCTTCTCTGCAGGCTGATTACTCAGGCATTTCACTCTCCTCTTCTTATTCTAAGCCTTATAAATTGTCTGGGGCCCGACCCCTGGTGCTCTTAGATGATTTATTTAAACCAGGACTTTTTTTCCTCAATCATCTAAGCCAAGAGGTCAAAGGCATCTCAGGCTGGGACCCTGACCCTCTTCACAGGGTGCGGCACCATGGGCAGAATGCAGAACATAATGACAACTGCATCAGCTTCATGACAAATGATCAATTTTAATATCAAAATGCCACCATTGTCCTTTCATCTCACTATTGTAGTCCCTGCAACATTTCCTTATCTCTTATCTCTGCCAGCACTAGCTTATCTTAAAATTCATTTTATTTAACTCCCCAAACTTGTGCATTTTCTCGGCCTTCTTCTCTCATATCAATCCTGATATTTGTCCAGCGTCTCCTTAACAGACCTCTATAATTCCTCATTTCCCCCCACATTCTGGTTTTCTTTGGAGAGTCCCACCTCCTATGCCCAGCCCCGCTGCACATGTGCACACACTTAAAGGCACTCTGCGCAGCAAACAAATACTCCACTGGCCATGTGGTAACACTTGTAGTGAGTTTTAATGCCGTAAAATCTAGTGAGGGCCTCCCCAGTGGCACAAGGGAGAATAGAAATAAGACTGCATGATTTCCAAGAGTAATTAGTAAGAATGGAGTCAGGCAAATGATAGAGGCAGTGCTCTCTAAGTGTGAAATGAATAAAGGCATGGAGGGTATTGCTCTGCCAGGAAGCAAGAAGAAGGGTAAGTCTGGCCTTTTGTTTTATTATGATGACTGTTCTTATGATCAATTTAAGTCGAAAGTTGAAAGTGCAAGTTGTGTTTTTAGGATGAGAGAGAAACTAAAATTTTTTGAGAAGGCATAGCTTGCAATTTTAGATGCAGAAATGTAAACGGGTAAGAAGCTAGATTTAGCATCAAAGGAAAATGCTTGATTCTCCATTAGAAGAGAGATGAAGCGGACATCCTAGTTTCTCTCTCATCTTTCACTGCTTTCCTCTTTGCTGCCTAAAAACACAACTTGCACTTTTTATTCCCACTACCAATCTTCTCCATAGATCTTTGCAACTGCTAAGCCCAGTGCATTGATACTCTTCTTCACTCGTGAACATTGGAAGCGGCTTTCCATGCCAAACATTTCTCTCCTTTGACCTAGAAACCTGGCACACCAGTCCCCTCTGCCTGTCTGGGCCTTTGAAGCTTTTCCCACTTACTTAGTAGCAGCTCTTTCCCAGCTCTTCTACGCAAACATCCCACAACCCCTGCCCTTCACACTCTTCTCCTTACCCCTCTTCATGAGGAATCTCACTCTGGATCCAATAATATTCTCTCCCTTTCAGAATCCTGCAATGGCCTAATTTTGTATACTTAGAGATAAAATACAAACTACTCAGCTTGACTTCAAGGTACTATACTACACATTATTTTTATTTTATTATTATTATTATTGTTTATATCTTTTACATTATTGTGTATCCCCTGTAGGTTTCCCACCACCCATTCACCAGTGAACCATCACCATTGTCCCTTGTGCTCTTTTCTCCCCCGTTTTGAGCCCTTATCCTTCCCCTCTTTCACTAAATGTCTCTCTCATTTGATTCCCCTATTTTTCAAATCCCACTTTTCTCCTGTATTTTTCTACCACTTTGCTTCCGTTTATTTTTCTCCCACTTCTGTAGATACTTCTCCATGGACTGCTAGCTGATTACTAAGCAAGCCTTAAATTTATCCGCCTGTCAATCATCACATATGTCACTTACTCTGAAACCTTGTGTTCCCGCCCCACCTCACCCTCTGTCCAGATGGCCCCCAAAAAGTAGGCCATTCCGGATATCATGCCATTTCTGGGTTATTCAAAGAAGAAAACTGCTTAGCAACTAGCTTTTCTTAATGTATGATCATCAAACAACAAATTGAGTTTCTCTATTTCTAATCTCTTGATTCTCCATCTTTCAGAAGAGAAAAAAACTATTCTACTTATGAAATTGTCACATGATAGTAGAAAGCAAGCCTATTCCTTTTTTGGATTAAGACTTCAAATATGACTACTGCACTTTTTTTTTAATAAGAAGGGTAAAATAGTATCCGAATAAATAAAATAGTATTCCTCATTTTTTGTTTTGTCTTGTTGTCTATTTGTGTTCCACAGTTGGTGTGTGCTGGAGCACTGAGCTGTGTCAGAGGGGAGGCTGGTAGTGTGCACAGGTCGTGACTCTGTCAGTGAAAGCATGGTCATGCTGTGGACTGGTTTGGCTTAGATAGTAGGAAACATCTGGTAGTTTCCTGATATTTATCAAGACAGAACTGTGTTTCCTTTAAAAACAGCTTCACATGAACAATGCACTACATGATAGCAGAGGAATTTTTTAACAAGAGTATAGAAAACAAGACTGCAACTTTGAAGCTATAGCAATTAGCTTCGACAGTATTAAGCAAAAAGTTAGTTATATTCAAGACATCGATATTTATATTTGTGGTAAAACATGCTTTAATAAAATGATGGATTTTCTGTTTTTTTTTTCCCCAGAGTTAATGTTTATATTTACCTTAGATGGAGGCATTGAAAATAATTGGATATATGAAGACTTCTGCCCCCAACCACAACCCTGCCTTCTTGGCAGGTCCACTGACCAATGTCTGCACCACTGATCAGAGCTGACACTGAAGAAGTCTGTCCTGCCTGACTTGTCTGCAGAGACTTCTCTACATACAACAGTTGCTATGCTCTGCCCCTCCCTTCCCTCCTCTCCTGCCTCATCACTGAAAAGAGCACAGTTAAAAAAACTTTTTGATCTAGAGGAATGTTTCTTTCTGTGGAAAAGGATATCAGGCAACGTATCTTAGAGAGTTGTGCAAATCTTGGTGATGCTTTTTTTAAACGTATAGATCAAATGTGTTTATAAGCCTGTTCCAGTTGAACTTGGGAAGGCGTGAACATGAAATCTGAAAACACTTTAGAGAAATGAGTGGGGTCTGATATTTCTGTTTGAACTCTGTAAGTTTCAAAACCCACATTCCAAAGTCCAGATCTTTCAGCTAAGGGATCTTTGAGTGGCTTTGCCTGACATTTCCACTTTCATACAAACCTGTGATGAATATCTAATTTCTGTCTTGCTTCTGATCTGTATATCAGAAAATTGGACTAAATCACTTACATTTATGGTTCCAGAGTCAGCAAATATATCAACCCTCTGTGCTTGGCCCAAAGTGGACATTGCTGATCAATCACAGGCTGCTCTCCTGCTGAGCTAGAACAGGTCTCATAATCCTTTCCAGTAGCAATGCAGGTTTACCAATCAATTGAAGTTGACATGACAGATTAATCCTGTTTGCTTTCCCAGGTTTAGACTTTTCTAAGTATAACAGATATAACAATGATTTGGGCAAAACTTATCATTAATCACTTTTCAAAAGAAATGCTGGAAACTATCTCAGGCAGCCCCTCTTTGCTGTGTCGTACTTGGCCATTTTGGGAGATGAATAACTGCAGTTGATCTGATTCTTCCCTTATCTTTCTTTTCCAACAGTGCCCTAAAACTTTATCTCATCCATTGTGAATAGGCTTCTGAGCACATCAGTCTCAAGTCCTTACTGCAGGTCTATTTTCAGCAAGGGTTGGAAGGACAGGGTGTCCTTCCCTTTTTTCTGTAGCTTATATTTCTCTTTTCCTTAAATTCCTTTAGTTTCTCCCATACTCCAAAATATTTATCATTTAATCATTTCTGTATCTTATTATGTCTCCTCTTTTTAGTAATTGCCACTCCACCTATATATTCTTTCAGGTTTCCTTTCACCTAAAATAAAGCAAGAACAAATTTTTCATCAGTTCTACCCCTTCTTAAACTAGCATCGCAAACTGTTTTCCCCTTTAACCACAGCTTTCTACACAGAATGAACTATTTCAATCATGTCTTCCTAATTCCTCGCCATAATTTAAAAACCCTCAGGATTTGCCAAATAATTTCCTTTCTCCTTGGCCTCTCAACAGTGCTCTTGACATGCTTCCTCTTTGGCTTATCTGGCCCTGCACAAATTAAATATCTTCTTGTTTTATCTTTTTTTTGTTTCCTTCCTTAATATTTTATATACCCCTAATGTCTCATCTTTGACCTTCTTCTCTTCCGCTTGTCTACAACCTTCTTTTTGGAAAGCTCAACTTTGAAAATTTCAGCTCCTCTCATCTCTTTGAATGTGACTTTCAAATTAATGTAAACACCCTAGTCATCTTTCAAAGATGCTAGTTTCACATTTCCAGTCCCCTTTCAAAATCTAAACGATGGCTCTCTTTTTCCAGTTACACTCCAACTTTAGTTTTAGCCAGAATTTTTATTTATTGTATATACGGCACATGAGATTGACTTGCTGTTTTCTGGGTTTATTCTTTCTTCAAGTTCTCATTGTCAACTTGATTAAGGCCTTTATTACCCTCCAAACAGAGAGGATTGTCATCTTAAAACCACTGTTTTGATACCATATGACCCTTATTGAAAATCATTGTGGGATTACTATTATCTGTTGAGTGGGAGCTGGCCTTATTAGCTATAAGTCCCTCCTTGATCCAAGCTTAGCCTACTTTTAAAGCTTATGCTTATGTCTAGCAGGGCCCAAAATTCCAAAATTAACCTTGACCTTTTTTTTTTTTTTTTTTTTGCTATGAATTTGTACCTTTGCTTTGTCATTTTCAAAATCTGGAATAATTTCATCTATTTCTTCACCCTGGAAAATTCTACTTAACCTTTAACAACCAAATGAAACACACCCAGTATTCACTTAGGAGTGGAAGTGGCCAGGCCTTGATCGGGTGCTGACAAAGAATGAGTAAGAAGAGGTAATAGAGGGCAGTGTGAGACGTTTGTGTGACTTATGTCCAGCAGAGACTTATGTCCAGCAGTGACTAAAAGCATGGGACTGCGGAGGGAGAGATGGAAAAGTGGGGGGAAGAGAGCCTTGGTCCGGCCTGGAGAAAGGCTGATTGTTTACCTTCTGGGTAGAAAAGAAGGAACATGCAAAAGACACCAAATATAAGATAAGAAGGCAGGATGATACCAGGTCAAAGGAAGAAAGTATCTCATTAATGAGATGGTGTTCAACACTGTCAAATGTTCCTGATTTGAAAGCTTAAGATGAACCAAATAAGATTAAAATTTTAAGGAAATAATTGCATTTAGTGGTATGGAGGTCATTAAGAACTTTCATGAAAGCTATTTGTGTGGAGTAGTGGGGTTCAAGCCAGCTTAGAGTGTTGACTGGTGATCAGGAGATAAGAAATAGGAGAGAGCAAAGTATACACAATGTTTTTCATGGGTTTGTTTTGGCTGAAGGGGTGCTGGGGAATCAGGTGAAGGTTTTCATTTTTCTTTGGAAGAGACTTGGAGAGCTTCAAATAGAAAACATTCAAGTTTAAAAAAAAGAAAATATTTCAAAGAGAAGGAAATATTTGATTATATAAAGTTCCTGACAATGTGGGAGATGATAGATTTTGAAGCACAGCTGGCAGGTTTTGAATCTCATAAGGAGGAGGACCACCTCCTCTCGTGCAAAAAAAAAAAACAAAACAAAAACCAAAATAAAACCCAAAAGGATGAAGAGAGATGGAAAGCAAAAGAATGTATGTTTGGTGATTTAGGGGAAATGTCCAATGGATGGTATGTATTATCTCTCTGAGGTGGTAGGTAAGGCCAACTGCTGACCCTAACAGCGAAAGTGGAAACAAGCAGGGATGGAAGATTCTGGAGATTGTATTCAATAAAAAGTTTTTTTAAAAAAGTCACTGCTAAGTCATGTGACTAAGGAATAATATGGGGGCCTCCCTTGGGCCCTAGGGGTTAAGTCTCAGAGCTATCACCACTATGGCCTGAGTTCAGTAGCCAGCCAGGGAGCTAACCCACATGAAGCAGCAGACTGCTCCTGTTTTGCCCACTGCTCCCCTCAGCAGTGTATTTCAGTCAGTCCTCCTCTTCTGTTTCCCATTCTGTCTCTGGTGAGTCCTCTCACCACCCCCCCACCTCTGGTCTGCACCTCAGTTCTTCTACACAAACAAGCAAGCAAACAAGAATAATATGGGGAAATAACCCAGTTACTGGCATGTCACCAAAGAAAACAAGCAAGGAGAGAACTAATAGGTGGGCTTATCCAGGACTGCTATTTTGATCTCCAATGAAATAAAAATGTTTGCTGAATTAATAAAGGAAGCAAGGAAGGACCGACAGGATAAAAGTTAGGAAGATGCACTCCAATTTGGCCTTTAGTCACAAGCTGTTGTCAGCATCTTACTGATCCTATTTCCTTTTCTTGATACTTTAAAAGTTAGTGAAAAGCATTTCAGTCTTTTATTGATCAAAAGATTGAAGTATTAGATTAGGTCACTCAAACCAGCAAAACAAATGTTTTATTTGTTCACTAAACATACATTTGACCTTTCTTATTATTCACAACATGAGGCAGAAAATTGTGAAACTTTCCAGTAATTACAATTCTATCCAGAGGGCCAGTCTGGGAATGAGTCACCAGCCTGTCTGGACAGCAACAAACCTTCACTTAAGTGGTTAGACCTTGTGGCCATGCCCGCAGTGCACCCTGAATGGTGGCAAATGGCTGCTTTTCCAATTAATTTCTACTTTTCTTCTTTAAGGGGAAAACAATTGGATGTAATAGGATAGAACCACACAGACCATCACTGTTACGAAAATGCCTCTCTGATTTTGTTGCTGATGACATGGAAACTGTTCCTATTAGACTAATAATTAGCCATTTGCTAAAAAAGGAATATTTCCCTTTGAATCTGTAAAGAAAACAAATCAAACTGACTTACTCTGTATTTTTTAAATTATGATCATACTTGAATGCTTCAGTGTAGTCTGCCTTCTTTAACCTACATGTATTTTTCCTCTTTCCTATTTAAGGATATTTCACATAGTGTCAAAAATAGAGTTACAAAGTAAAAAAGTTTTCAATATTTAAAAAATAAGCAAGCGTGAGCAAGATGGTGAAGTTATATTTCAGTGGCAGTACTGAACCAACAGTTGATGTTTCGTGTCTGCACTGAGTGAAGTTTTCACTTGTCCAGATAGTCTGACCATTAAAATAGCAGATGCATTTTGCAGAAAGCATCGACGTTTGCATATTTCATGCCTAACAGACTAATTGATGTGAACATACTATGTCCAAGGAGTAGAAGAACTTTATTCTCTTTTTTTGGGGGGTGCTGAAACTAATTTTTCATCTTCATCATCATCAACATCATCACCATCATCATCCTCAGAGCCGCAAAGACACTGTCATCACCAGCAGGTGATACTGAGGACCTGCTTTGATGAAGGACTCATGACAAGTGATTTGATATACAATTGCTCAAAAGAACAAATTCTGCCTGCTACCTTTTTAAAAATATCTATTAACTCCCTGAGGATTTCCAGACTTCTAAAGAAGAGTTAGTATGCTGTGCAATAAAAAGGAATGAGGGAAAAAAATGGGATCAGAGGGATCCAGGTTCAAATCTTGGCTTCAATGTCTATTTGTTTGAGTCTGAATAGATTATGTTGGTTTCTTTAATCAGTTTTCTCATCTGGAGATCGCATCATTGACATGGTGCAATCTCTTACCATCTCTTTCTTAGAATCTGCTATGTACTAGGTCTGTGAGCAGATAAACAGTTCTCAGACTTAGTGAAATCTACTATTTAATAACAGCATTAAGCAAATGATTAATTTGAGTGGCAGTCTATGCAACATTTAAGAGCCACAAGTCTGAAGCCAGTCGATCTGGATTCAAAACTTAGCTCTATCATTTATTAGGTGCAGCATTTTAAATTACCTAATCTTACCGTAACTCAGTCACCCCATCTGTACAATGGGGATAATATTAGTATCATATCACAAGACTGTATTGAGGAGTAACTGAATTGTTTTTTTAAAGATGTATTTATTTATGCATACAAGAGTTGGGGTATAGGCCCGAGAGGATTCACTAGAGACAGAGTGGGGAGCAGAACAGGCAAACTGACTGAAATACACTGCTGAGGGGAGCAGTGGGCAAGACAGGAGAGGTCTGCTGCACCATGTGTGAAGCTCCCTGGGTAGGGATCAAACTCATGCTGCAGTGGCTGCCAATAGCTTCATAGGCTGAGACTTAACCCCTTGCACCACCAGGGAGGCCCCCAAAGGAGTAAATGAATTGTTATGGATATAGTTTCTTTTTTTTTCCCTTTCTTTCTGATGAGAGTACTTAGGTTTAGAGCGTTTGAAAAAAAACAAGTTAGAAGTTCATAACTTTTAAAGCAGCTTTTTAAGGGAAAAAGCCTCTTATCCTTCCAAAACCTAGAGTATAAAAATATTCCACTTCCCTAAATGGGTTTTTGAATGTTTAGGTCTGTACTGGGAAGCATTACTTGTTCACTAAGGTCCAATTGAACCACTGAGTGCCCACCTAAATGGGCTTTAGTGACATTAGAAGCTGCAAGTGAAGTGCCAACCTCATTCACACAGTAGAAGTGGGCAAGATGAAAAGGACCCAGTGTGTGTCCAAGATGTGGAGATCACACACTCTCACTGCTTCTGATTAACACACATAGTCACACCAGCAGACGTGTGTTCTTGATGCAAAGATTTTCAGTCTATAAAAATAGGAAAACATTGTTCTTTGAAGAGAAACACAATAGTGAAAGTGTTTAAAAATAATTTATGACTCAAAATCTCTTTTTTCCTTTACTTAGGTATTAAGAACACCTTAAATTTCAAAACCAAATAAAAATAAAACTTAAAAGAAAAAGACTGCAAGAAAAAAGACCATTTCTTAATCATATAATTATTGCCAGGATGAAAGTTAGGCACATTATATCATAAATTTTCACATCTAGAGACTTGTAACACTTAAGACAAACATTTTTGTAATGAGTATTTTGCAAACACTTTTGCAATGTAATATGGCCTTTGTGCCAGTCACCATTCTTAGAGTTTTATGCATAATTTTCCACAACTAAGTAATAATTTGATTACTTGTTGGTTATCTAGCAACTCCTTTAATCAGATTTTAAGATTTTTCTCTTCTCCTATTTTGATGGGAGATTTTTAACATTAATAGATGTTTGGTTTTATTAACTTCTTTGCATCTATTAAATAGATATGATATTAATTTTATTATATCATGAATTGCATGGTTGATTTTCCATTGCCAATCCAATTTGGCATTCCTGAGATAAATCTCAATGGTTCTTATGTACCATCTTTTTATATATTCTTAGATTAAATTATCTATCATTTTGTTTAAAATTGTAATACATGAGTTCACTTGGGATATTAGTCTATAATTTCCTTGTTATATCTTAATCAGGTTGGTGTCAGAGTTATGCTGATGTCCTTCAACGAGTTTAAAACAGTTCCCTTTTCCTTTATTTTCTGAAAATGTCATGCTTGAAAAGTATAATAGAATTCATGAGTCAAAGATATCTGGATCTTCTGTTACCATTAATGATGATGAATTCAGTTTCTTTATTACAGTGATTCTTAAATTTTAGCACATATCATGCCTGTCCCCTGGCAGGCTTGTTAAGATACATAGGGCAGAGCCCCCTTCTAGGATTCATTAGGTGTAAAGTGAAGTAAAAAATGTGCATTTCCAATAAGTCCCCAGGAGCAGTTGCTTCTGGTGGCCTTTCCAGCACTTCTGGGGAACCATCCCTGGACTTGACTGAGGGCCACAGCGGCCCTGCGGCTGCTGCTCCTGGTGCAGAATAATAGTTATTTTAAAGTTCCAGTCTGAATTTGCATCTGTTGACCGCCTCTTCTGATGATATATTTTCTTATTTTTTCTTATTTTGATGATATATTTTTCTTATTTTCTTATTTTTCAAAATATTTTTCAAATAATTTCTATTTTTCTTAGATTGCATTTTTATCAAATGCTGGTCATTGTGTGTCAAAGACAGACAATGTAAAGTATGAAGTATGTAAAGTATGAAGAATTTTTGTCAGTTCTCCACTTTAAGACTCAGTAGGTCTTATTTTCCTGTACTTACTGTGAGTCCCTCTAAGTACCCTTGCTGTTCCTCCTGGGATAGACTATTCCAGCCTTGGGCGAGGTACAGGCCTGGACTGCACAGGGTTGGTCTTGGTTCTCCTATTCTGCCCTCGAACTCAGGCTGACCGTCCTGCATCTTGGTGGTGGGGTAGGGGGTGTCTCTCTCTTAAGTCCATCCTTCTGCCTTTAATGAGATCTTGTGTTGGCCCTGGTGATCTGTGTGGGACTAATGTGCCCAGCTTTGTCCATAGGAAGGATCCAAAGCAGTATGAAGAGGTGAATATATGCATAGAATTCTTCTAAATGTTTTAGATATTGCAGTATTGGGGAACTATATTCATTTGCGAATACTGCCCTTATGGGAGGTGACCGAAGAGTTCTCTAGTTGCATGTAGAATTGAGAAACTGAACTTGGGGAGGGACAACTTTCAGTGGGTTGTGTACTGAGCCTGGTATCAGTACTGCACACATGAATAAATATGAAAGTATCATCTGGGAGAGAAATCGAAAACTGGATTAAGAGGAGAAGGGCAAGGTCTTGGGGGAGGGGAGAGTATATCTTTTTTTTTATAATATATATTTTTATTGTTATTTATGTCTTTTACATTTTGCATTCCCCTTGGGTAGCCCACCACCAATTCACCCGTGATCCA
>PVIJ01005799.1:0-99505 GCA_004024925.1 Scalopus aquaticus | reverse complement strand
TTGAATTTAGAACCAGACACACACACACACACACACACACACACACACACACACACACACACACACACCTTGTTTAGTGTGCCTAATAAATGTAAAGAAGCAAGATAGTTTTACAAGTATTTCCTTAAAATTTGGAGGAGGAGTAAAATCTGGGGGAAGGAACTGGTAAAAAGTCTCTATCAAAAAAGAAAAACGAGGGTCCTCCCTGGTGGCGCAGCAGTTGAGCACTGCGCTGTGGAGCTGTCGGTGCGGGTTCGACACCCAGGCGGGAGAATCCCACATGGTGCGGCAGACCTCTCCTGCCTCGCTGCTCCCCTCAGCAGTGTATTTCTGATCTGCGTGTTCTGCTCCCCACTCTGTCTCTGGTGAGCCCTCTCGCCGCCCCACGCCTCTGGTCTGTACCCCAGCTTGTATAAATAAATCTTTAAAAAAAAAAAAAGAAAAATGAATACCCCTATATTTATTATTTGTCAATTAAATTGTGAGAATATTATTTATATCATCTATATTAAATATAATTTTATTTTTGTTGATGTTAAAGAATATAAGAAAATCAAAAGAATGTTTAGGGTCACTGACTTTTTTTTTTTTTCTGTAAGTCTATGCATTCTAGAAAAAACCAATACTCCCTTAAAACATATTTTTTTGATTTATAGTGATGGAGGGTACCGCCTATTTAGGAAGTTCCATAGTGTAATGGATCTATTTTATATATATTGATGTGTTCATGAGTATCTGTGAGTTCCATTTTTTCTCTAGATATATATGTAGACATAGCTTTAAAGATTATCTCAAGAATTTTAGAGTTTTATTTTCACAATTTTTAGTCTCTCTGACAACAAAATTAAAGATTATTTGAGATTACACAATGTGGATTTACTCATAGAAGTAACATAAAAACTGAAAACAAAACAAACTGAAGAAAATACTATTAATATTAAATATGAAAATGGCAAATCTAGGCAATAAACTAAAATCAATAACGGACTTTCAAATGCAAAGATTACAGTAAATTTTATTGTTTGGGGGAGTAAAGAGTAGAGAGGAAGTGGTTTTTTTTTTTGGTCAAGTTTCTATAGCTAAATGTTACAGAAAGGGCAGGAAGGAATTGCATACTTATTGCCCACCTGTCATTATTGCTTGCTTGCTAATGTCTTGCTTTTATTTTCTTTTAAAATAGCTAACAAAACACAGCATGTAACCATAGTTCTCTCCTTTTCTTTTAGCTAAGCAAAACTCCTCCTCCCATCCCAATTCTGGCTATTTTTAAATACTGTTTTAGAAATGCAAAAATATTCATTAAAGGAGAAGATCACAGGTTGTAGCACTGAAATATATCAGTGGGGATTACAATATTTGCTGGAGGCAAAACTTCAGATGAAGAAATTAATCAAAATACACTATGCTTGTCAAAAACTTGTAAAATTGGAGCCTAAACAGAAATAATAGTTGATCTTTGTTACAGATTCATGTTTCAAAAACAAATTTACAAATCCAGTTACCATGTGAAATCAAAATTGTACATGTTCTTTCTCTGACTTGCTAAAAAAGAATTGTAAGTCAAATGGTCCTCATTTGTTATTTGGTACCTGGTGGTTCACCAGAACCACCTCAAATTTTCCTTGATAGTTAAACATGTATCTTAACATCTTTTGAAGAAATTCCTTTCTTCTTCATTATCCTTTAAATTAAAACTACACAAAGTATTTGTCATTCTTGCTGCATTTAAATCTTTCTGTGGTCTGAAGTTCTCCATATAAGCTTTAAATAAATCTACATATTTGTCTAGGTCATTTCATGTACAGGAGCAGAATATAACTTAAAAATGAATTAGTTTAATTTTTTCATTCTTCCAGACATTTAATTACCAAACAAACAATGAAGAAGAAAGTAAAAGGAAATAGAAAGGAGCAATATCTTCTGTTGGGAACTTTTAAGATTTAAATATTGATCTATTTCTAAAAGTCACTGGGTAGTACTAGTTTAGTTATTAACAAATACTAGTCATATTTCCTTCCTCTATTAAGATATATAACAGAATGACACCATTCCACAATTTGGTAGGGGAAATGTCAATTTCTTTTTTTAACTCCTCATAATTGAAACTATTAATTACCTCATGATAGCTATAAAATAGAAATAGAAAGTAGACTGGCATTATAAAGAAAGGAAAGGAAAAGAAAACAGAAGAAATAACCCAACAGTGTAATAGGGGCCTTTTTCTAAGTCTACATGAAATCTTCATTAATAATCCTATGGATTATATATATCAGTATTCTATAATGAAAAACAGAATTCACATGCTGTATATTGACAAACTAAAGCTGATCATGGTGAGGTTAAATAAATCAAAACCAGGGCTTTAACACCCCACAGGAAATGCATTTCTACAGAGTTGGTACCATGTCTAATAGATTAGAAATAACCAATGACTTTAGTTTAAACAAACTGGTATAAATATATAAGCTCTCCATGGGAAATTTAGGGTAATACTATAAAGACTTCTGTCTCCACTGCATGACAAACAATATGGCCTTTATTTTATTTTGGTCATATGAGGAGCTTTGCTGTCCTTCCAAGCTTCCAGAGTTGCCTCTACCCATGTCTGTATCCCTGATCTTTCTCTAGACTGTTAGGTCACTTGCTAATACATTATGCTTTTCTTTGGAACATTCAGTTATTGCTATCTCTTCTGAAAGGCAAGCCTCAGGAGGGCAGGGATTGTTTCTGCATTGCTTATTGCTATGCCTCTAGTGCCTGCACAATGCTGGACATGAATGAATAAACATATGAATGAATGAATCCTTCTTTGTTCATTTTATTAAGGTTATATTTCCTGCTTGTTTTGTTTCATATGTGGGTTTGGTTTTGGTATTGCTTGCAAAGAAGACTGATTTAGAAAATGCTTATTATAATGTAACATCTTAATGTCAAAAATATAAGAGAAAGATAAAATATATAAAAGTGATTGCTTGTTTTTAATGATCCTGGATTTCAAGGTATTACTGACAGCACTTGTGTTTTCTCAAGTAGCTTTCTCAGAATAGTTTCAAGAACTTCAAACATGCCTTTCATCCTCATGTTATCTCAGTGATACATGAAGTATTTTCAGTATCACCATATAACAGCTTGGAAGGCAGGCAAGTCTGAAAGGCAGAAGTCCAGAGATGTTTTCCATTTGATCAAATGTTTGTTTCCAGTTCTGGACGTCACATGTTTTCCTTTCACCTAGTCAAAGTTTGCTTTACTCAAGGGTTCTGTTTTCATTTTTATTTGTACAACTTTCTGCTTGCTACAGTAGAAATTAAAACATGGTTTTTACTTGTTCTTGAATCTATAAGTTTTAAGAAGAGATATTTAATATATAGGGTTTGACAACTACAATTCAGTTGTAATTTCACAGTTACAGATTATTTACATTGTGTTAATTTATAACTGTCTAATCTCAATTAGAGACAAAGTAAAATAAAAAAAATCTCACCTTTCAATAAAAATTCCGCAAAATAATATCAGCATTTAAAATGTCCTAATAATGAACTTATAAACACTGAGACAGAATTTTCCTCAAGAATTATTATTGGGGGCCTCCCTGGTGGCACAGTGGTTAAGTGCTGCGCTGTGGAGCTGTCGGCAGCAGCGAACGCGAGTTCGACACCCAGCCGGGGAGATTCCCACATGGAGCGGCAGACCTCTCCTGCCTCGCCCACTGCTCTCCTCAGCAGTGTGTTTCTGTCCATCTGCCTGTTCTGCTCCCCATTCTGTCTCTGGTGAACCCTTTCGCCCCCCCATGTCTCTAGCCTGTACCCCAGCTTGTACGCATAAATAAATCTTTAAAAAAAAAGAATTATTATTGGTTATAGGTAGTTCAGGAAAATAAAGCGAACACACATATGCACATGTACACACTGCCACACCCACTGTGCACAGGTTCATAGCCATGTACCTCACACCTTTCAGGATACTATTTGAATATATGAAACACTTTACATTTTGGAAATAATGTGCACCAAACAACATGTACCTCTAGATAGAGATTAAGAGAGGATGTGTCACTGAATGGTCACTCTTCAGATTTTTGGAAAACATGTAAATTACAACTTGGAAAAATGAGAAATTACTGATTTTTAGACAAGGATATTTATTTTAAAGGACATGATATTAAAAAGATAATTAAGTTGGCCTCTCCTTTGAATCAAATATAAAACTTGGAGGGTTTCCATTTCTAGTGAAGAGAAACTCTGTGCCCAATTCCTTTCTTCTTGACTTTTCTATAACGTAATTTTATCTTTTAGGACCTGAGTTTACAATATGGCTTCACATCTGCAATAAATTCTTAAATCAATGTTACATGAGAATGTGGTGATTTAGCGCATTTCAGAAGTGTTTTCTATTTTCTTGTTTTTCTTAGTAAAAACATATTTGAGCAAAATGTCCTTGGTTCACTCATTTCCAGCTCTTCCCCATGAAGAATTCAAGTATCACAAAGAGTACTTACAAGCTGATTTAGAAGTAAGCAATTATCAATGGCTAGGAAAATTCTCAAAATGGCTAAAACAAATGGAAAAATAGGCGAATGAGGGCATTTCTAACTATTAGTGTTTTTATAATGTTTTAATAAGTCTCCAACAAAATCGTTCTATATATTTTCAGAAAGCTGCTGGCAAGTTTTTGAGATAACTCTTCTACTTGCTGTGTTTGGTGGACCTTGCAGCCCTACATTGGGAAATACAGCCTGTGGTGATGTTGATGTATCAGGTTTTTCTTATCATCGGTGGAACTGGCACATTGTCAAGTCTGACTGAAGAGCCCTCATTTCTGTACAGCCGAGGCAGCTGGCGTGCTTGGTCCTGCCGGGCGCACACCCGGCTGGGAGATGTTTTCTTCTGCAGGAACACGGAAAGGCCACTCTTGGGGAAACGTGTAAAGAGACAAACTAATTGCCACTTCCGAGGGGGAAAAATTTGATCCCTTTGTGCTCTTTTCTTCACCCACTTCCAACTTTTACAGATTTACCTCTACTGGGTTCCAGAGGAGGTAAAAAGGAGAAGAGAAACACTTGCTTTGAGTACCTGTGGCAATAAATGAGTGGCAGTAGCTGGGTCTCAGAGAGAAAGCGTCAGTTACACTTCATCCGTGGCTGGGGTCAGGCCCCGTCACAGGCAGTAGCACAGTCACACACAGCACTTGATCAGTCATGCGCAAGGACAGCGTATGCTGCTTCTCCTGCTTGCCATGCATTCATGCAACAAATCCCTTACTGAATGCTACCATGTGTGGGCACTGTTGTGAGCACTGGGGTGACAGCAGTGAACAAGACACCCACAAGTCCCTGCCCTTTGGAAGCTTGCACCCTATTAGAGCCTATTGTTCACATTCTGTATATTCTTATGAAGTGCAGAACTTCTAGGCCACTTCCCAACTGTCTTGGAAAATAAATTATTTTATTAAAAACATAGTTAATATGGAAAATGTTCTGTTTTGGCACCAAGCTGGGGGAATTAGAATTTAGAAGGTAATGTGGGAAAAGTAAACTATAAATACCGCAAAAATACATCCACTATTCACGTATGCTTTGAAAAACATTATCATTGTGGTACTGTTAAACATGTGACTGACTCAAGGAAAACTCAGAATCCACATTTGCTTAGAATTCTATGTTGAATGTAAAATATTAAACACTGTGTCTTAGAGACCACATGTATTTTATCCTTGTTCTGTTCTATTGCATTACATAGGACTAGTGCACATGTGCACAGAGTACTCTGCCTATTTCCATTCACCTTTACATTCCATTCACCTCCTCCCTTAAGCCTTTGAAATCCAATGTGTATATTACATTTACAGCAAATCTTAGTTAGAATTAGTCACATTTCTGGTTCAGTGATGTGTTTATGAATTTGTCTCCAGCAGCAAGGAAAACAAAAGAGAATATAACCAAATGGGACGACATTAAACTAAAATTCTGTACAGAAAAAGAACCTATCAGTAAAACAAAAAGACACGCTTCTGAGTGGGAGAAAATATTTGCACATTATACATCAAAGAAAAGACCTATAAGAACTCATACAACTCAACAAAAATAAAATGAAAAACCCAATCAAAAAATGAGCAGAAGAGTGAAATAGAAACTTCTCCAAAGAAGACATACAGTTGGCCAACAGGCACATGAAAAAATTTCATCACACTTATCAAGAAAATGCAAATTTTCAATCTCACATCTGTGAGAATGGTCCATATCAAAAGGACCAGAAGTAAATGTTGGTAAAGATGTGGAGAAAACAGAACTCTTGTTCACTATTGGTGGGAATGTAGACTGGGGTCCAGATCCTGTGATAAACAGTATGGAGGTTTCTCAAAATATTAGAAATGGATCTACCGTATGACCCAGCAATTCTATACTTAGGTATTTGCCTGAAGAGTGCAAAAATACTAATTGTAGGGATATAGTCACTGCAAGCCTAGTCATGGAAACAACAGATTAGGAAGCTGTGGTATATATACAATAGACCACTACTCTGTTATAAAACACAGATGAACTCTTGACATTTGCAACAACATGTATGGATCTGGAGGGGATAATGCCAGGTAAAATAAGTCAGCTGAAGATAAATACTGGAAGCTTTCACTTATACGTAGAATATGGAGAAATGAAACAAGGGTCAAATAAAACTAAACCAACAGTAAACCCTAGAAACCTGAATGTGGAACTAAGGCTACAAGATGGGGAGGGAGAGGGTCAATGTACAGAGGGAAGGGAGTACAATGGACTATGATGGAAAGCTGAGAGTGCCTTGGTGTTGGGTGTGGTGGGGTAACATGAACCTGAGGTGTGATCTTATACCTTTGAATCACATACAGTATTGGAAACCAATATTATCTTAACAACAACAACAAAAAATAGCAAAAATAAAGAGAAAAGGATGAAATCTCATTACAAAAAGGTGCTCAATAGCCACCTGTGTCTAGTAACTCCCAGATGTGCTAGTTTCCCCATTAGGCCATAAGCATCTTAAGGGCAGAGTCCATCTTATTATTTTTATATTTAAAAATCTTACAAACTCTCTTTTAAATAAATTACCCTGATTTTCTTGTGCTAAAACCATGGCAGCTCTTTGGCTCCTTTCTTTTCTAATTTGGAAATCATTTTAAATCTTGCATTAATAAAATATGGGAAATACAAAAAAGTAAGTCTCGTCCCTTGAAGAGGTTTCTATTTGTGGAGAAAAGACATGCATGTATGAACAACTGAAAAAAAAAAAAACCAAAACCAATATATATATAGCAAGTAAAATGTTCCCAACTAGAGGTTTTCAAAATTGAGTGGCTGAGAGAAAGAACAGGTTTGCAACAGAGGACTGTGGGATAACTGGATATCTACATGCAAAAGAATGAAGCTGTGCACTTATCTCATGCAATATATACAAAAATTAACCTACAATCCATTCCAAACCTACTTTGAAGAACTAAAACTCGAAAATTGTTAGAAGAAAACAGAGGTGTAAATGTCTGTGACTTGCATTTTCCATGAATTCATAAAGATGACACCAAAAGCATGAGTAATGAAAGGAAAGCTAGATAACTGGATTAAATCAAAATTAAAATTTCTGTGCATTATTCAGGGTAAAACGGCAATATGCAGAATGGAAGAACATATTTGCACATTAACAGACATTTCTCCAGAGAAGATAAATAACTGGCAACAAGTATGTGAAAAGATGCTCTATGTCACTTAGGAATCATGGAAATGCAAATCAAAACCACAATGCGATACCATTCCACACTCATCTGGATAGGAATAATTTGAGAAACGGAAAATAACAAGTGTTGGTGAGGATATAGAGAAAACTGGAACTCTCATTCCTTGCTGGTGGAAATGTAAAATGGTGCAACTTCTGTAAAAACAGTTTGGCAGCCCCTTAATAAGTTAAAAATGTAATGACTTTAGGACCCAGTGATTCTACTCCTTGATGTGTATGTATATCCAAAAAAACCTGATAATTGGTGTTCAAACAGAAAATTATACTAGAATGTTCATAGCATCATTATTCACAATAGCCAAAAAATGCAAAGTAACCAAATGTCTATCACTGAATGGATGGACAAAAATAAACAAATCGTGATGGAGTATTATTCACTTACAGAAGGGAATGGATTACTGATACATGCCACAACATAGGTGAAACTTGAAACATGCTAAGTGAAAGAAGTTGGACACAAAAAGTCATTTTTTTGGTATAATTCCATTTATATTAAATATCCAGAATAGGCAAATCCATAGGGAGAGAATACAGATTAGTGACTTCTAGGTGAGCTAAGGAAATAGGAAGTGACTGCTTAATGGGCATGGGTGCTTTTCTTTGGGGTGATTAAAATATTTTGGAAATAGCAATCATGGTTGCACACCACCGGGAATTTACTAAATGCTTCTGGATTGTACTTTTTTAAATGGCTAAAATGGTGAATTTTATGTTTTGTGTACTTTTCCCATAAAAAATAAAACCGAATGACTGATATTGGTTCTGGAAGGGGATGTCAATGAGGATGTTTTTCAATAAAGTGGGCTTCTTTTTTTTTTTTTAAAGATTTATTTATTTATACATACAGCTGCGGTACAGGCCAGAGGTGTGGGGTGGCGAGAGGCTTCACCAGAGACAGAGTGGGGAGCAGAATAGGCAGATCAGAAACACACTGCTGAGGAGAGCAGTAGGCGAGGCAGGAGAGGTCTGCCGCACCATGTGGGATTCTCCCAGGCTGGGTGTCAAACTCGCATCGCCGCTGCAGACGGCTGCACAGCGCAGCGCTTAACCACTGCGCCACCAGGGAGGCCCTAAAGTGGGCTTCTTAACACAAAAGAGGTGTAGAATTTGAATTTGCATCAAAGAAGGATAAGGGTGCCTCGGATGAAGAAGAAAGTCATAACAGAATGGCTTGTGAGATAATTGGGATTCAGATGGAAACGCTAAGAAAGTCTCTAAAGGCTGCAATTTTGATTACTCAAAATTGTTTTGAAACAAATAGTATATTTTCATTAGAAACCAAATGTTCCTAAGCTGTTAAATATAACTATCAATAAAGGAACACATAATGTAAGATGGTATATACTTCGGATGTTGGAATCAGATATTATTTTATTACCCTTAAGAAAAGAGGCAAATATTCCTTGGGATCACTCACAGTTCATCAAATTTTAAAACTTTTACAAATGCACTCTTCACGTGGAGGAGGGGGCGGAGACACAGTCTACCTGTTTGTTCTATATCCAGAGTGAATCCATACATCACTGCTTTAGGACTAAATATGGGGCGATTTGTCTTTATTACTGCATTAAAGTGTGACCTGAAATATATAAAGCTTGAAATACACAGAGTTTTAATTCTTCATACTGAGATGGCACAACTGTGCCCTCTGCAAGGGAAGCTCCGCGCCAGCCGCAGTCACAGTGGAGAATGTCAGCAAGACAGGCTGCCAGCTGAGTGATGAAAGACAGTCCCACATAAGAAGGTGTTAGGTGACTGCATTTTAAACTTAATGGTGTGGCCTTGGGCCAAGGGAGTACTGAGGTTACTCCTGTGCACAAGAAGGTGAGGGGAATATCTTTGGCATCGGCAATTCTTAGCTACTTTAAAATCACTGGGTTTTCTCAAGTGTAAACAAAGGTCATCACCTCTCACAAGTTTTCCTACAAACTAAACAAACACTGTTGTGTTGCCACCTCAGTCTGTCCTAGGGGTTGACTGCTGCTGGTAGCACATTCAAATAGAGACCTGTAGATTGGGAAGGGGCCTCAAAACCTGGCTGACAACCAGGACCTTCACTCAGGGACCCTTTCTACTTACTGGAAAAGTGGCCCCCAAAGGTCTTGCATTTCTCATTATCAAGGAAAGCCTGTCCAGTAGAAGTTAAATGTAGCTATTCTACTAAGAGTTAACAAAGAAGGTTGCAATTCTGATGTCTAAGAAAGCTTTTAAATTATTTTCCTTAATTAATGTTTATTCGGTAACCACAGAAAGTTCTAGCACACTCAGAAACTTAGGGCTACTTTCAACAACATATTATTTTAATTAAACTCATAATCACCCACTCTTGCTATTACATAAAAGAGGAAGAGAAGCCCAACATCTTCAATCTCTTTAGATTCTGGTAGGGAAATTAAACCTAAAAAGGTGGTTAGTGGAGAACTACCCAATATAGGATTTTGAACTAGCATGCTAAAAGTGTTTAAGAAGGAAAAATTATAATTTGCATAAGTATTTTGGAGAGTATGTTGATGACATTTTATGTAGGTTAGAAACATCTTTTGAAATGCAAATAAGATAAGTAAATGTTTCCTTTTGATTTTTTCCCCTCAGACCTGGCCATCTGAGGTTTCCAAATTCTACTTGCTAAAATTTCAAAACTGTTTCTGAAATCTGAGCACCACACGGTGATTCCAGAACTCTTGCTTCTCACTGTAGTTTTCCTACAACTTTTGCTACTTATTTTCCTGTGATAGTGTTTCTTCACATCATTCTGTTTTCGAGGTATTGAATCTTCTTTTTTATTTAATATATATATTTTTGTTATTTATGCCTTTTAAATTTTGTATTCCCCTTGGGTAGCCCGCCACCAATTCACCCGTGATCCATCTCCATGGTCCCTTGTGTTTTTTTCTATTCCATTTTGTGCGCTTTTCCTTCCCTCCCTCTGCCAACCCTCTCCCCGCCCCCCCCCCCCGATTGTCTCTCTCCTATTTGGTTTCCTTATAGTCCTGTTATAAGTGAAACCATTCGATATTTTTCTCTTTCTTTCTGGCTTATTTCACTGAGTATGATCCCCTCTAATTCCATCCATGTCGCTGCAAATTGCATGAGTTTATCTTCTTTGAATGCTGAATAGTATTCCATTGTGTATATGTACCACATCTTCTTGATCCAATCATTTATTTTTGGACATCTGGGTTGCTTCCATTATGAGAGGAGTTCAAGATTTAGAATCAAATAGACCTGGTTGAAATTTCAGTTCTCTCAGTTACAAGTTGTGTGGCCTGTGATCTTAAATATTGGGTTTCAATTTTATCATTTGCAGAATGGGACAACCATATGCTTGTTAAAGGATAATATGAAGGACATATACACATGTCAGTTGCTTAGGACAGAGCAGCATACACTGTAGGAACTCAGAATCATTCTCCTGGCTCATCGGACCATGACTAGGGTTCACCTAAATCCCTTGGTTAATGCCTGATACCGCTGAGGCATCTCTGAATGTTGTGTAAAGAATGTTGTGATTTCTTTACAAAACAGAATATGTTCACTTAAAAACAATACAATAAACTGTTTATCTCTGTGAAGTCTTGTGTTTTGTGTTGGGTTTTTTGTTTCAATCACTCTCAAGCTATTTTTTTTCTAAAATAAAACAAGGATTAGGAATTCTAGAAGAAAATAGTGACTACCAATGGTATTGTTAAATATGGTAAAAAGAGAACACATGAAATAAACTAATTTAACTTAATTCTAAACCAAACTATCAACATTCATTGGTATAGAAACATTCCTTTGTACACATTTCTGCACAGGAAACTTTAAAAAAGAATTACGTGGTTGGCTAACACCTTTGGAATGTCAATTTCCAATAAACAATGAGCACTCCAGTTTATTGGTCTGCAAGGAATACATACATATGAAAGTAGAGCATTATAATTTAAAAAATTTATTTTAGTCTTGAAGTCTTTAAAACTGGCCTCAACTGTTCCTACTTTTATAATTGCTTTTAATTTTTCACTGGTTAATACATTTCAGTGAAAGGTGAATGAGTTTTAAATTACATGGTAAAACAGAAACAAATCAAAAGATTTCCTAAAAATGTGAAGAATGTCTGAAACTGACTCTCATAAAAAGGAAAACATACTGAAAGTAAGTTTAAGAAGCTGTTTCTTTTTGCATTTATTTTACCCGGAATTGCCATTACCAGATTATGTAATCTGGGGGTATACAATGAAAACAACTTTTTTTTTTTTTTTGCATAAAAACACAAGGGATCTTTTGACTATAAGAAGTGACTTAATTTTTCACATTAGCTTTCCATTTCATATTTGATTTTAGAATGTGGTGGTTGTGAGGATGCTTACCAGCACTCCAGAATCTTTGGATGGGGCACCTGTCAAATTTTTCTTCACTGCCTACTTGAAGATAGATGTGTCCGTATGCCTTGCTTTGGCTAATAGACCATTTCTAAGCAGAAGTCTTTAAGAGGTAGTGGGCAATTCACCCATTCTCTAGTTCACCACCACAGAAAAATCGGTGGGTAAAATGATCTATGCTCATGAAATATGTGCACGCCAGGGTGACTGGAATGTAGAGTGCAAGAAGAGGGGGGAAGCCTGGAAAAGCCGTGGTCAAATATGGAGTGCCAGGTGAAAGTGTTTGAACTTTACTTCAAAAGCATGGAGGAACTTCTGAAGGTTTGTGAGCAGTGACTTAAGTGACCGGAATGGGGCTCTCACAAAGGCTAAAAAGTTTTGAGGTACATGCTAGAAAAATCTAAGCGAAAAGAATATGTCATTGTCATTAAGGGCAATTCTGATGAGAGTTCAGAAAGAAAGCAAGAAGTGGCCCCTACTGAATTTCCTGGCACCTTGACCTCAGACTTCTCAGTCTCCAGAACTATGAGACAGCAATGTTAAGTAAAAGTTGTAATAATAAAATAATAATAATAATAATAATAACAACAACAACAACAATCAAAGTTACTTAGATCCAAGTGAACAGCAAAGGAATTACTCTTCCAAGGCTGCTGAAGTTCTTTGGGGGACAAAGAGCTTAAATTCATTTGCTCTATAAAGCACCTATAACACTTTTGTAAAGACAGTGAATCTTCTGTAAAAATAGTATCTGTTAGTTTTCTGAAATATGTATACACTAAACTGGAGTCTATTTTCTAGAGGATCTCATTGCCTATGAGCAGATTTTGGTCCGGTCGGTTAGAAAAGCTTACACATGAAATAAATGGCCACTACCTCATTATGTTTTTGTTCCTAAGTTGCTGTTGAAAGAATGTAAAATTCTTTGCAAAGTGAGAACACATGGTGTAGGCTCATCTGTTTATTGAGAACTTGAGAGTCTACATGGTATCTGTGAGGTGCAAATGCCAGTGACATTAATTTCAGAATATTTGTGATTGCCTATGGGCAAAGACAAGCTTAGACAGGTTTTGACATGTGTGTCGCTATCTGGCAGGACTAAGACATGGGGTGGGAGATTTAAGTGGTGGTCAGAGGTAAATTCTATTCTGGGAAAGTTCTGATTTGTTTTTCCTGCACTGCCCACTTCCTTCCTCAAGGAGCTACGTCCTCCTAAACAATATTTTCTTACTTCCTAATATTAGCACAGGACAGTGTGCACAGTAAGGGAAAGGTACGGCAGTCTCTGCAAGAAGCCTCTGGTAGCTGCAGATTTTCTTTCCTCCTGCTATCTCTACTGTAGCTACCCCTCCCAGACCAAAGGCCCAGTTAGTTACTCATCACATGGCAGTATACATCAAGTTAGTTAACCACCAAAGACATAAACAAAAAACAGCAAGTTTGAGGCTTCCTTAGGAATTTTCTAGGTAGATTGCAAAAGATATCCGCCGGATTAGGGGTTCTGTCATTCTTTTCTTTGTTAGGTTTTCAATGAACTTTTGTATCTGTATCAGGAAATGAGAGGTCAATCTGAAGAATTCTTGGAGAGTCTAGCCACTTAATCTCAACTGATTAACGTCTGTTTCATAGGGCGGAAATGTCTGTTTCTTTGTACCACTATGAGATTTTAAATAGAGAGTGAATATTCTATGTAAAGGTGGGAATTCTGTCTTAAAAAAAATCATACTTCTACTTAAAAGTGGCTCTTGACTGAGAGCAAATTCCCTAGGACTGCTGAAGTAGCCCAGGACATTTTCAAAGGCCTAGTTCTTTAGGCACTCAAACCAATGTAATCATCACATTTACATTTCAAGATTTCCCAAACAGGGTGAGTCGAGAGATTTGTCTAACAGAATTCAGAAAGGAATGTGAACAACCTGAGTGGCACCTACAGCCAGACAACCTGAGAGGCCAAACATCTCATTCATTCCTCCTTACCCCCACCCCAACATATTTCTGACCTCACAGCAGATTAAAAGGGAGTTAAGAACTCTAAATTGAATGTATAACACATAAAAGAGGAGGTGTCCATCTCCAAGAGGCTATTTTTGGCAAATAATTGGAGATCTTCTCTTTTCCATAGTTGGAAAATTATTTTTCCTCCAAATTGACTACTCAATTTAAATGTAACACTCTTCATTAATATTCTTTTTAAATTAAGGTGTAACTGACATATAACATTATATTAGGTTGTTGGAAAAGTCATGATGTATTTTTTCTATGCTTTCTATGTGAAAATGTGTCATGACTTTTTCAACAACCCAGTATTGGTTTCAGGTATATGATATAATTCTTTAATGTTGTATATATTTTCTGATATAATCACCCCCCATAAGTGTAGGTAATATCCGTCACCATAAGTAATTACAAAATTTTTCACGTGATGAGAACTTTTCAAATTTACCCTCTTAGCAACTTTCAGCTATGCCAAACAGTATTGTTAATTATTGTCATCATATTGGACATGATTTATTTATTTTATAACTGGAAGTTTGTACCTTTTGACCCCTTTCCCCATTTTGACTACCTCCAATCCCCACCTCCGACAACCATCGATCTGTTCTTCCTTCCTATGAACCGGGTTTGTTGTTGATTTTAAGGATTTTACATAATTGAGATGATGAAGTATTTGTCTTTCTCTGTCTGACGTTTCACTTAATGTAACTCCTCCAAGGTGCCTCCATGGTATTGCAAAATAGCAAAATAGCAAGATTTTGTTCCTTTTAATGACTGAATAATATTTCTCTCTCTCTCTCTCTCTCTCTCTCTCTCTCTCTCTCTCTCTCTCTCTCACTCTCTGCTAATGATGTCTACTGGTAGTGAGAAGAAACGGGGGATCCTAGGTCCCAGATTTTCCAGGGTGGCCTATATGCAATTTTTCTGCTGTTAGATGCTATAACCTGATTCTTGCTTCAGAAAACATTTTTCTCTATATAGGAATGGAGGTGGCTCTTATTTTCTGTGACTAATATGTCTTTGATTCCCTTTGATTCTTTGTAGCTTTGGGATCCCTGGAATGGGGTTTTGCTTTAATAGAAGATTCTGGCTTACTAAAGTAGATTGTAGTGGCACATATTTTTTGGTTCTGAGTTTTCCTCAAAGGGTTCAAACTAAAGTCTTAGGGACAGACTAAACTGGAACCCCATGAACTAACCCTGGGAGGTGGTAATCGTTATGAACAACTGTGGCCAAAACCTGGGTACAAATGAATACTCTGTGTAGATTATGGGGAACAAGGACAGGACTGACTATTGACCTTAATCTGAACTTCCTGCTTGTTTTAGTGATAATATTGTCTTTCAAATATTAAGTTATGTGTCTTTCATATATTCTAGATACAAATACTTTATCAAATGTACAATTTGCAAAATATCTTTCAATACAATTTAAATGTTCTCTGCTAATTGTGTATTTCCTGTTTGTATGAATAGGAAACTCCTAAATGGCATCATGAGTCACAATAGAGGAAATAAAGCACATTTCTGAAACCAATCCTTGCTAAATATACAAACTCAAAGAGGAAAAAAAACCCCTCACAATATTATTATAAGTTACCATAACCATTTCAGTGTGCTGCAAAAAAAAATTATTCACATTTATGTACAGATTTAGAATTTACAAAATATCCAGATATACATAATCTTTTGTAATCTTCCCAACAGCTCTGTGAAGTATTACAATGATCCTATTTACTAATGTAAAAGCAGAGTTGAAGGGAATGGAGCAGGGGAGACATTCAGCAAAATACCCTGTCACACTTAAGATTAAGTTCAGTCTAAACACCAGCTATATATATGCTAAAATAGTCAGGCTAAAGTTCATCCAATGTAATACAAAATCTATCAAACCAGTTGTATAAATTTTTTTTATAATACTCTTTCCATCTCTATTTGATGCTCAAGTGTGAGAAGTTAAACAATTACCTATATCACAATAAATTAGCCAAAGTTATAACTACATGATATGAAATACCTGCACAATTTATCTTTTATCATTTCTTGAAACACAGCCCTATCCCCACTGAGTGTATACATTAGTGTTAGAAAATCCCGCATAACTACAGAAATTGCGTCTTGAGGATATAGTAACAATAATGCATGGACTCCAGGGAATAGTACTACTTTGCCACTAATTTATTGTGTAATATTCAGTAAAACACAAACCTCTCTGAGCCTCAACTTAATCATCTAGGAAATGGAAAAATATCTGGGTAAATACTTCTCCAATAAGCACAAGAAGAACTTCATTATCATAGCCATGAATAAAATATGGGAAATGTCAGCCAAAACTACAAAGAGACATTATTTCACATCCACTAGGATGACTACAATAAAAAATACAGTGACAAATGATGAGGATGTGGAACTCTCATACATTTCTGGTAAGAAGGTACAGTGGTACAGCCACTTTAGAAAATAACCTGGCACTTTCTTAAAAAGGTTTACCATATGACCCAATAATTCCAAACCTTGATATATACACTCAATGGAAATGAAAATATATGGACATACAAAAACTTATACGTAAATGTTCATAGCAGCATTAGTCATAATAAGCAAAAAATAAAACAAATCAAAAGTCCATCAACTGATAAGTAGATAAATAAAATGTGGGATACACATAAAATGGAATATTTTTTGGTAATAAAAATGAAGTACTGACACATATGACACAAGGAAACTTGCAGACATTATATTTAGTGAAAAAACTCATTCATCAAGGACCACATTTGTATAATTCCATTTATCAATATAAAAAATATTCAGAATCGAAAAATTGATTGAAACAAAATAGATCAGTGGTTGCCTAGAATTTGGGGTGGGAGAAGCTTGGAGGTTTTCTTTTTTTCTCTATCATTTCTCCCCAGCTTTATCAAGATATTTGACTTATAAATTTGTGTAAGTTTAAAGTGTTCAACATGTTGATTTGATAGTTTTTTTTTTAGTTAATGAAATATTCTAAAATTATATAACTGTGAATATACTAAAACTATTGAATGCGTTAATTAAATGGGTGAAGTGTATATCAATAAATGATTTTTAGAATGAGGGAGAAAAAGAAAAGGGGAGGAAAGGAAGGAGGAAAGGGGAGAGACAGTATTCTTTCTTAGAGAGAGATTTAGTGCAATAGTCTAAATTTTATGTGACATTTCCTTAGTACAAATGGGTAACTCCGTAAGATACGTGAGCTAACAAGCTCTCTACTTCCAGACTGATGAAGACAGTCCAGCCTCTAAAAACTCACAATAAGTGAAAAAAACTGTTCATTTCACTCAAATTGGTAACCTCCAGATATCAAAAATATTTACATCTTAGACCACATGGATTAGTAAAATGAATTTGGTTCCATATGGACCAAAGAACCTACTGGCCAAAAGCTTTGATGTTGTCAAACAACTAACCAAGTAACACGCTGGATAAAAAGAAAACAGATGTACAGACACCAGTGAGGGCGCTTTGATCTCATCTGTGGTGGCTAGCCTCTCATAAAGGACACTGACAACTTTGTTGTTCTTCTTAATGAGCCTTCCCTGCTTTATTAGGTTCACTGATTTCATGTACACCAAATAGGCGGGAAATGGCACTGCTTTCTAAGAAAGGACTTTGATGTTTTACTAATATTAGCCAATAAGCCATTTCTTACACTCTCAGCCAGTAAACAGTGATTATGATTTTTTCAAAAATGCTATATTCAGTCTCTGCCGTTGTGAAAGAGAGCCCACCAGAAAGGATCTTAGCCAAGAGCCAAGAACATCTTAGAAGACTAATCAGATACATGCAGAAATTGCTTTTTCCTAGTTCACTGCTTTTTTTTTTTTAACTTAAAATCATTGTTTCATGGTACTGATAAATTAAACAGAACCCACAAAGCAAGGTTAGGTTGCAATGAATGCAGGAGAGCTAATGTCACTCTTCTTTTAGGTTTTGGGGAATTAAGGAATGATAGGTAGCCTTGGTGAAATGCATGGAAAGATGACTGGGGAGAGGCATCCTGGCCAGGGCAGGAGAAAGTGGGGCTGGTCTATGGCAGGACTTGTGTACTTGACAAACAAGTGCCCAGCCTTAACGTTCTTTAAATTCTTGGTTTTATTACTATGACTCAAGGTCTTTTAAATCCTGATGGAGAGATTGAAAAAAATCACGTGAGGGTTTTTAATTCTTGTTAACTGATGGAGATGATTCCACTTTATGTCTAATGTTTCATGTGTGTCACCAAAGACTAGCCTTGGAGTTGGGGGTCAAAGGAATTTGGTAGGGACCCTAGATTCACCATTAACTATTGTGTACACTTTGGGAAAATTATGCAACCTTCTTACTCCCCTCTGACCTCATTTGTAAAATGATATGATCCCTAGAGTTTCTATTCATGTAGTTTTCCTCACTTATAAAAGGAACGTGTTCCTTCTAGAAAACTTAGAATATACAGTAAGCAAAGAGTTGGAAATTTCTTTGAATTTTCTTGCTTTCATTAGCCCAAGATTCTTCACAATATTGTTCACTTCCACTCAAAGATTGTTAGAGGAGGGAGATGCCTCAGGGGTTATCGTGTATCACTCTCTTTAACAGAGGAGGGACTGAGATACAACTTGTTCAAAGTCGCACAGCATACTTCACTAAGCACATCACTGTGCTGGAATCAGTTAAAAGACAATTTGAACTCTGAACCATAATATCATAGGTAGATATACCTGGTTGTCGCTTCTTTATAAAGGGCATCTGTGTGGATTTTTTAAATAGGTTGCTGGATCTGGCAGTTAGGGTCTCTACAAAACACAAATAATCCAAGAACTACCTATCTAGCACATTCAGTCTAAATCACTGTTTACTCGTGTTCATACTAAGACCATTACAATGGCCCTTCTTGGGCTCTTAGTTCTCTGGTCAGTGTTCTTCTAAATAATGAGGTCACCCCACCTTTCTTGGCCCTTAGTGTCTGCAGCAGCACAGTGTGGGATTGTTGGCAAAACAGTATCAGGGAAAAGCTCAGCTTACAGAGGGAGGGACTATCGACCATCCTGGACCAATGAATGATGGAGCTTGGAGGGGGTTGATTTGGGAACAGCTAAGAATTCTCATCTTCCACAGTCAGTCATATACAAACACAAAGCAAATATGGAGTCATTCTAATTTCTTTGTCATTTCAACCTGATGATTCAACTACAGCCTTAGAGTGTGGCGAGTGCCAAGGCTGATGTTCATTTCAAGTGACGTGAATGTTGTCTTGGCAATTAGAAGTTACCTCATCGCTTTTGGAATTTTAAGGTACAAGTTAGCACATGTATAAAATATCACACTGTATTAGAGTCCTTAGAAATAGTTACCTAACTATAGTGTTTCTTGTGATAGGTAGAACTACATTTTTTTTTTAATATAAAGGAAACAAAGATCTTCTTTAGTGGTTCTGTTGCTTTGTATGCTTTCTCTGAAGTAGCAACCATAATTTCTGTAGAAATAATGGTATACTTAACAAAATGAATATTAAAATACAGCATTTATTCAAACTGTTGACTACTGCTAAATAGATAAATTACAACTCTGGTCTACATTTGTCTACAACCCTTAGACATGGTTGTCCTACTTTCATTTTTTCATAAGACAAATTTCAATACATTTTTAATTTTCTTTTTTTACAAATATTTAAATTTTGTTACATAAAAATAAAAAATTTTAAAGATGGAATATTATTTTTAATATTTCATTTGGATCATGGAATATATTCCAAATGGGAAATTTGTAAAGGATAAGAATGTATGCCATAAAGATTTCAAATAACGGTCATATAATCCCAAAATGTTCCTCATCTTCTATCATACTGCTTCAGTCTCAATGAAATATTTAAACTCAAGGGTGAAAAGTGGAATAAATTGAATGCCATCTGGATACCTTATCAGTGCAATGTTCTAATGCTTGGATGTAACTGAATTGCTCATTTTCAGCCAGCTATTTGGTACTAAATAAACACAGCCTTCAAATGTCACAAATCTTTAGAGTAAGGGAGTCTTGGTTGCAGGGAAATTAATTCTATTGATTTGTCATCTCCTCTGAGGGTAACATAACAACACTAAATGCCTCAGAAGTTTCAACTATGCACAAGCTATGAGAAGTAAATGTTTTCTTTACTCTCTTTCTTATCTTTAAAATAATGTAGTGTATTCAAGTCAGTGTAAAATTTCAATTATGCTACAGTTATTTTTCATAATACTTAATACTTATTTGTATTTTAGAAAACTGATAAGAGCATGCAATTAACTCTAGATGCTGGTACTTCACCTATTACTTAAAGACAAATACAAGTTCCAATAAAACATTTAGTAAGTAGTTGAGTAGTTTAGATTGGGTCTATTTCAAGCCTATTTCCTGTTTATATAAGCATCTTAGACTAATTCTAATTAGCATCCTTAAATCAGCCTTAATTAGGACTTGTGTTTTGGTGATATAGTTAATCAAAGACAATTACACTTAGCCCATGATGCAAAGTTCTGTATATATGAAAATGAAAAGACAACATGAAAAATGAAGAGGACTGTATCTTACTTAGTGTTACCATCTTAAGGCAAAAGCATCTAGACAGGAGAAAATCTGCTAAGTGGTAAAATACCTTTGCTTTGTTCCTTTTCTAAACATGTCTTAAATTCCATTTAAAATAAAACAATGAAACATGTAAATTATATTTGTCTGATCATTTTTATTGCGAGTCTTAACCAGTCATTTAACAATGAAAGCATGTTAGAGTTTGCTTACATTTTTATAAGTATAGTTATTCAGTAATGAAAAGTTGGGAGGGAGGTAGTAAAAGGAGCAGGTATATTTTAACTTTTAGTCCAATTTTTCAGATTAAAATGAAATACATCCTTTTTGGCCATGGAGTCCTATTCAATGAACCAACCACAGTAATGACCTTATTTATACTCACAAGATGAGATAATAGTTAAAAGCTGGGTCTAATTCTGGTACCATTTTTCACTTGGGGTATATAAGGAAAATGTGGAGTGAATACACAGCAGTCCCTTTAAGGAATGAGGACAATAGGAAATTTGTATATTTAATATCTCTAAACTTATTATCATCTAACTTCTAACTTATTTCTCATCTTGACAGGATGACAAATTTATTCAATTTGTGATTCTTTAAATTTGTGGTTAAAATAGCTAATCTGTGGCTCATTTGTGTGAATTTGTTTTGTGCAGTAGATGGAACATTGAAGTATAATCCTTCTAGTTTAAAATTTAACAATAATTACTCCATAGGTTTAATCCATAGGCTAACTAGAAGTTCTTTTTAAGTGAAAGTTAATTAAATTTTCTCCCAGAAATCACTCTCTTGAAGGATATTTCCCAAGAAATGGAGCCAGATGGCTTATCATTACCCACCAGGCCACAGTAATAAGTTAATCTGGACAAACTGCCATATACACAACCAGCCTTGGCAACCTTTAATTTCTAATAGAGTTAAAATCATCCATTAAAGCAAAGTGGAGAAGAAAGGACTATAAATAGCTAAAATCCATCTTCCGAAGGATTGTTGGAAACTAGAACCTTTGCTACATATTATAAAAAAAAAAGAAAAACTAGAAAGCAGGAAGAAGCAGCAGAAGGCAAAATGACATTTAAAAAACTGCAATTAAGATATCCATTTTCTGAAGTTGAAGTGGAGCTTATTTTTGAAATAGAATTCTGAATAGTATATTTGTGGGATATATAAAATACATTTTGTGAATATAAAATATTTAAAATTAAGTAAGATAGAAAAAAATAGTTAATTTACTTAAGGATAAAAAGAAAGTTGAGGGCAGAATCTACTGTAGCTTTGAGAGATATAATATTGCAAGATCAAAGTGTATAAATAATCTTTGGATATATTTCCTTTAGGGATCATTCAGTTTCCAACACATCATTACAGATTTTTGATTTTCTATAAATTTCAAGGACTGTATTTATTAGTTCAATTCTTTTTAACAATTTTAGTTGGCGTTCATTGACATCAGAGAATGGCGTTACTGTATCTTAACTAATGGGAGATGTGTTTAAAAATCTCTGTCTGCTTCTCTTTGTAAACTGTTGTTAAAAACAGAATTAAAACTTAAAATCCTTAACCCACTAATTAGGCTGTCAATCTTGTCACCTACTTGTTTTATCCATATCCATAGGCAATTACCTATGATAATATCTACCATGAACAAAAGAAAAACAGTAAAATTTGCACATGTTAAACTATAGATTCTTGAGCTTTTTAAAAATTATTAAACCTCAGCAATATTCCTGTTACAACCTTGAGAGAGGTAAATTTTATTATACTTGCTTTGGAGATTAATCCAAAAGACCGAGTCAAGAATATTTAGGATACGTAGTATACAGAGCAATGATTATTACCTTTTATTATGAGTTTATTAAAATAAACGCCATTTTAGATTAATATTACAAGAGCATCTCTGTCTGAAAGGGTGCATTAACTTGCCCATGTGAACTGTTCATACAGGAAAAACAAAGCTATAGATACATGTTCCTGACTTCCAAGAGTTAGGGGGGAAAGTAGAGATTTGGTTGGTGAAAATAATTTGACCTTTTTGGACACAAGGGACCACGGAGATGGATCACGGGTGAATTGGTGGTGGGTTACCCAAGGGGAATACAAAATGTAAAAAACATAAATAACAATAAAAATATAGTAATTTTCAAAAAAAAAGAAAATAATTTGACCTTTTTAAGATAAGAAGTAAATGCAAATTATTGAATCTTTTCAGATTTTCATCTTCTCGCTGTGAAATGAAGAAATTTCACTTTGGCAGCACGTCTACTAAGACTGGAACGATACAGAGAAGATTAGCATGGTCCCTGGGCAAGGAAGACACACAAACTCATGAAGCATTTGATACTTTCAAGATAAGTAAAAACAATTAAGGATTTAGATGGCTTCAAAGTCCCTTCCAACTTTAATCTTCTATGAATTATACAAAAAATATTCTCACACAGAAGTTATAGATCCCTTAAGTTGTGTTTCTGCTCGTCTAAGGCCCAGCACTGCACTGAGATTCAGAAATAGAAGCATACGGGGCCTCCCTGGTGGCGCAAGGGGTTAAGTCACAGCACTAGGAAGCTATCCAGAGCCACTGCAAGAGGAGCTTGATCCCTGGGCTAGGGGGCTTCCCACATGGTGCAGCAGACCTCTCCTGTTTGCCTGCCCCGCTGCTCCCCTCAGCAGTATAATTCAGTCGATCTGCTGTTCTGCTCCCCACTCTGTCTCTGGTGAATCCTCTCTCTCACACACCCCCTCCACACCTCCAGCCTACACCCCAGTTCTTATATGCAGAAATAAATAAAAATAAATCTTTAAAATAATAAAAAAATAAATCCATCTATCAATATAAATACATGTGTTGACATATGCATATTTATACACACAATTTCACAGCACATGAATAACTTGATTTGGGATAAAAATGAGGGTAAATGCAAGCCTAAATATTTAAGAGCAGCGAGCTACCCAATATTTATTAACTTTCTCCAAAGGATTACAGAATGAGGGCCACCTGCTCATCTATTGATTCATTCTGTCAACATATATACTAGGTCCAAATTATTCTTATGTGATTAGTTATGACTCAAGAAGAGATATGCAGCAGTGGCTGGAGACAGCTTGATAGGGCTGAGACTTTAACCCCTGCACCACCAGGGAGGCCCAATGCATTTATTTTTTAAAAGGAAGTTAAAAATATATATCTATATATCTGTACCTCTCCATATATTTCATGTGACAATGTAAAACTAAAATATATCAGTTCATTAAATTAATTTTGATCATCTTTCCTCTCCATATGTTAAACTTCAAACTTTGAAAACCCATGTGAAATTTCCAGGTAAATTAGAAAAAGGTGCCCTTTCAGGAGATACTGCCCCATAAGGGTGGGGCTTGGAGAGGTGTCGGTAGCATTTAATAAATTAGAAAAAGGCCTCCTTTCCTCAGGTGCCACAGCACCCCTCCAGGACTTGGAGATCTGAGGACTGGCTGGATGTCACTGCCCAAGTCTTCTTTTGTGTGGGAGCCCTGGAGTAGGGCAGATCCTGGCCAACTGTGGCCCTGGATTATACAGTTAAAAACAGGAGTCAGCCCAATTTCCTGGAAGCTCATAAAACATCGTCCTCTCCAGTGGTGACGTGATCTTTGAGGTGTGCCTCTAGAAGGAGCCTGGGCTTACCTGGAACACTCAGAAGATGAGCATTTGCTAAGCCCACTATGTGCACTGCATTCTGCTGGGGGATGTGACAGAGTCTAGTGCAGTGAAGGCAGGCCCCTAGTGCACAGTCTAGTCAGAAAGACAAAGCAAAACCAGAGAGTGTGATGTGACTTGGAAGTTGGGTTCTGAATATACAACATTTGTTTCTTTTTTCTTCTCTGCTTTATATACAAAAGGAGATTGGAAAGAAGAATTTTGAGTGTATCTAAGGTAACAGGTCTTTAAAACATCTCTAATCTACAAAGAACAATTTGCAAAAGTTTTATCTAGCGCTTATTGTGAAGAAACAGCTGCAAGAGAAGTTTTTCTCTGCAAAAGGCTGAGGAGGTTTCCTAGAGTAAGGCCATTCTGTCATATAAATGGTTAGGGAAGAGTATTAGGATATTTGTAGGCAAAGGCACAAAGAGAAATTTTTACAGATGTTTGCAGAATTTCAAGAAGTCCCACTGAGGTTGGGTTATACAGGGAGAAGCAGGTAGGGCAAGACCAAACTGCGGTCTGCCATTCCATCCTCTTCAACTAATCACAAGCCAACAGAGTCTTCAGAGATTTGAGTGGACTGGTGGCAGTGGAACAGCCTTCTGCAGTGTGAAATGTTCAGGGCTCCTGGCCAGCATTATACCAGACTAACGGAACAATTGACAGCTAAGACACACATGCTCTCTTGCACACGGGCACTGCTCTCAAGAGGGAAACAATCCTGATATGTAATCTCAGGTCTGTGCCATGTTCTCCCACTTCAAAGGAGACTCCAACGAGGGGAAGTATTAGAAGTGGGAAGTTTTCCAAAAGAGTGTTAAAATATTGACTCCTGCAGAATTGTAACCCAGAGAGAAATGCTCTCCTCAAACAACAAAATAATTTACAAAGTGACTTGAAGTCAGTCAGAGAGAAAGCAGAGTTTGGGAGGTGAGCCAAGGGGCCTGCATTTCTGTAATGCTTGTTCTGGTGCCAGTGATAAACATTAGTGCATCCCTTCAGCCTTCTGCCCGCTGGAAAGCTATCTCAGTGGCTGCAGTGCTCTCTAAACATAAATAATCTTAATCTTCAAATGAGCAGGAGACACATGGGAACAAGATTGGAGGACTTTCTTAGCCCTTTATGGAAACTTCCAAAGGAACAGACTTCATCCACGATGGACGTTTCTCTTGGAGTAGATGTCTCTGGAGACCTGAGGATATCTCTGAGTATTTTAACCAGATTGGCTTTGCTCTTTTTCCCATAATAGAATTCTCCAAGACACAGAAGTTTTGGAAAAAGTGAAGGCTTACCCAGATTCAAGGGTGCTGGTAGTTCAAAGGTCATAAAATTAACCTTCACCTATGAGGAAGAAATGAGTTTTATCTGCATCTGTGTGATGGTCACACGGACAAGTTCTTCTATTTTTGTTTTCCCTCAAGAATCTTGGTGGAGGCAAAAGATGCAATCATCACTAAATATATATTACATATAACAACTTTAGATAAACAAGTTATGTTTCCCCATCACCAGTTCTTGTGTTCCCTTGTCACTTTCCGGTTCCCTTCCTCTACTCCAGAGCCCTCAGGATATTTATTGATGTTTACTAGTTTTAGAAACTGTTTTACATCATCAAATTCTCTGGTATGTAAATGTCCAGCATTTGTTTTTTAAATCATTCTGACTTACTTTGTTGCTCAAAATTCTTTCAAATTCCCTTCACGTTGTTGAAAATGACTACATTTCTTTCTTACGGCTTTATAGTACTCCTTGGTGTGGATATACCATGTCTTGATCCAGTCATGCCTTGAAGGACATTTAGGCTGCTTTCATATATTAGAACCTGTATATAATGCTGCTATGAACATTGTAGAATATTTGGGTTTTTCTTTTTTGTGTGTATAGTGTCATGTTATTTGGATATATGCCCAAGAAGGGGAATGGTGGGTTGTATGACACTTCCATTTTCAGTTAAATGTATAGATACAGTTATTAATGGCCGATTTTAATTCACATGGAAATGTGTATGTCCTCTTTAACTTGAAAATATCTTTGTTCTAAATGGAAAAAAGCCCTAAATGTGTAAAATTTGAACCCTTCCTGGAAGCACTGTTGGCAGTATAGATCAGGCTTCTTATTTCACAAGAGAATGTGATTCAAGACACAAACTATTCAATTATGAATAATCTTGGATAATATCGAACTTTCTCTTCTAATCAGACTCAGAAGACAGAGAAAGAGAGGGCAAGAAAGGCCAAAGAAGGGGTTGAGAGAAAATGAAAATAAATCTCTGAGGAGAGAGCAGGGAAGATTTTCCACATTTAAGTTATTCTTGCATAAGTTCAATGTCCAGTTGAGAATTGCTGCACCAACAAGGGACTTTGGGAGGTCAAACTGTGGATTTATAATATCCTTATATGCTTTGAATTTTCCTTCACCTGACATAAGAGCAGATGCTTAGAAATCATCCCAAGAGGTGAGAAGTACTGTCCTAAGAGTTCAAAAAAAAAAAAAAAGGCCACTTAGAAAGGTATTATTATGCAAATATCTACTGGAAACACTTTTAGTGTGAATTAGTGGGAGGCAACATCACACAGGAATACAAGTTTTCCTTTGCTGAAATCCCAGATCTGATTTGGCATAGGTTATTTCCCCCCTTCTGGTTTCTTGGTCTCAAGTTCATTATATTCTTTTGTATGTTTATATATCTAGATCATGCTCAATTGTAGGTCATAAAAGGAAGTTATCTTGAGAAGTAATAATTTAGTAAGGGTCTATATTAATGCAGCAAAGAAAACACAAGAAAAGCTTTTCCCCCTTTCCTTCTCATTCCTCTCCTCCATCCCAACCAAATTCTCTAAAAGGCAAAGTAACAGTGTGAAGAGAAACTTTCAATTCTTTCTACAGGGACAAAGGATACTAGTTCAGAATCTCCATTTTGCTTGATGTCTTCCTTCTTCTCCCTCCCAGCCTAGCTATTAAGGTATTCGTCCATGGAGGCCCTGCTGGGCTGTTAGGAAGTAAAAGGCTTTAGCACACCCCTCACTATCTTTCAGGGGCCAATTAGCCAGTTTGGAATATCCAGACCCTGAGTTCCTTTCATTTCTTTTAGCAGCTTGCCTTTTGGTCATTTACCATGCTTCATTAGGAGAAGCAAAGAGCAGATCTGTCCATTTGGCTCACTCCTAGGAGCTCTGATGGGAGCTTTCTTGGGGCAAGGCAATTGAAGTCATTGAAGAGAGATGTGGGGATTATCCATGGATTAGGATTATCTAAATCAGTGGCTTTCAACCCTTTTAACTAAGAGGAGTCCTTTTACAGGTAAAAAAACTTGTGTGTCCTGACATGACAGTAATTACACTGTTGGTATCCACTGAGCAAGGCAAACATATACTCAAATGAAAGGTTTGTTCATCTTGTCTTCTTGCTTCTCAAACACATTCTGTTCCTCTGCCAGTTCTGCCAGTTCCACTTGTAAGGACATCTTTCCTAGGGAATTAAGTATTCTTAATCCTTTTGGCTCAGACTTATCTAAAGTAAGGAAGGTGTATGAAGAAGTCTGGCATCTATCAGCTGTTGGAAACGTATTAACACACAAGTAGAGATTGTTGATGTGTTTGGAATAATGAATACCATTATTATTGGAATAATAATAAATACCAAGGAAGAAGAAAAAAAATCTCTTTATATTTGTTTCCATTTATAAAGGCTTAAATTTGAAGACAGCTTTTTATTTCTTGATTCAATATGTATATGCATCAGAAGGAACTGAAATTAAATGTGAGGCTCTAGAGATTACAGAGAGTGTGACCCTACATGTTTTTGCCTATTTAGTGAAAGGGACTCAGAATTTCAGAATACAAGCAGGTGGCATGCTAGCATCAGGAGCAATTTCAAAGACTTACACAGTAATAACAATAAAATTCATTTTCCTGAGCTACATTCTGTATATTGCTGTTTCTCTTTATTTGTAGTTTAAAAGTGTACTCAGCATCTTTTAAATACTGGTGGACTCCATCTGCTCTCAACAGATGACTTTGTCTTTCACATCATACAAAAATACCAAGTTGATCAAGTATGAACTGAAGTTAATAATATCCATATTTGGGGGTTTAAAAAGTTGTTCTTGTTTTTCCATATATTCTTGGACTACCTCATTTTCTTTCCATTTGCTGATGACGCCAAAATTGCTATCTCAGAACCTGCCTGCCCCCTATGTTTAGATGCATACAGCATCTGCCCACACATCAGATTCACCATTTCCTCCCTAACCGGTTTCTCTTCCCAAATTCCTCATCTCAGGGAAGCACCATTTCTTCAAGTATCTGGGTAGAGACCTTGTGGTAAACCTGGACTTCTTTCCTACACTCCACACACCCAATTAACCCCCAGGTAGTAAATTTTTTTTTACTTTCCCTTTTTCTCTCGAACCCATCTCCTACTGTTTAGCTCAACTATACTTCTTTCATTCAGGCACTCAGTCCTACCCCTGGGTGCTTGAACAACACTCCATTGACTCAAAATATGGTCCTTGCCTATTAAGATGACATTCAAGAATTTTCATGATCATCCAGTTCCATTTTAATCTGCGATTTTCAATGATCCACTTTACCAGACTACACATAACAAGCGATTGCTTTTATTCCTTCTACTTGAAATCTCCCTACTTGTTTTCATTGACTGACTTTAATGCATGTTTTCTGAGCCTTACAACCAAGTTACGTGTCTCTATTCTGTGATCCTATTCAACCTGGAATCTGTTGCTTATCACCTGTGTGTTGTATTATATTGCAATAGTCAATTCACTTATATTCCCTGCCATACCTTGCACCCTTTGTTGATCCTTCAGTCAAGAAAGAAGACCCTGGCCTACGTTATGGTGAAGTAGTTTTGTTTTAGGAAAAAATGCTGGAAATTCCTTGATGTATTTCCATCGAGGATTGAAAGCTGTATTTCCTCCCCTTGAATCAGGGAATCAGGCAGGATTATTAATTGCTTGTAACCACTCCAATGTGGTCGTGTGACTTCTAAATATTAGGTCAGAAGAGGTGAGGAGCTCTGCTTTGTTCTCTGCAACATTGGTTTTGGGAGCCCTGTTCTACCGTCTACAGAAATTTGACTGACCTGAGGTTGCTGCATGGGGTAAGTCAGACTATGTGTAGATGCTCTGTTGAGCCCCAGCTGAGGTTCTATCCTACAGCTAGCAAAAAATAGACAGGAATAGCTAGCAGACAAGAATGAAGAAATTGCTAACCAATTCCGGACTCCAGTGGTTGAGGCACTCTAACCCTTGATATTGTCCAGCTGAGATCCTCTGCGCTCACCCTAACTACTAACCACATAGTCTGTAAGCATAACAAATGGTTGTTTTATATCACTGAGTTTTAGGGTGATTTTGATGCAATGATAACCAGAACACAGCCCACAGCTGTGTTATGCTCATTAGCCCTTTGTTGGGTCTCCTCTCTTCTCGATGTTGCCTCTTTCTTTCTGGTTAATATTGTTCTTCCAGGGTAATATCTTAAATAGGCTACTTGCATTCATATCTTTGTCTCAGGCAATTCTTTTTTTTATGTATTTATGCATACACGCTGGGGTACAGGCCAGAGGCATGGGGCGGTGAGAGGGTTCACCAGAGACAGAGTAGGGAGCAGCACAGGTAGATCGACCGAAATACACTGCTGAGGGGAGCAGCGGGCGAGGCAGGAGAGGTCTGCCGTGCCATGTGGGAATCTCCCTGGCCAGGCATTGAACTCACTTCGCCGCTGCCGACAGCTCCACAGCGCAGCTCTTAACCACTGCGCCACCAGGGAGGCCCTGTCTCAGGGAATTCTTAAAAGGGAACTCCAAGTTAAGATATTGCCCAGATCCCACCACTGGAAGTTATTTAGATGGATGCAAAATATTTTCACATGATTTAAAAAATTACTTTCATTGGGCTGAGGAAGGGGATAAAATTTAAATCCTGAGAAAGCATAGTTATTATAGAAGGCAGGTGGGTTGGCTTAAATGATACAGTGATACTTTTGCCTAGAACTGAAATTTTTAGAGGTCATTGACAGAAATGGCAAATTTTAAATATATTTTTTAAAGATTTCTTTAATTATGCATATTAGCTGGGGTGCAGCCAGAGGTGTGGTTCACCAGAGACAGAGTGGGGAGCAGAACAGGCAGACTGACCGAAATAAAACGCTGAGGGGAGCAGCAGGCGAGACAGGAGAGGTCTGCTGTGCCATGTGGGAATCTCACTGGCCGGGCATCGAACTCACGCTGCAGCTGCCGACAGCTCCACAGCGCTGTGCTTAACCCGTTGCACCACCAGGGAGGCCCAGTAATGGCAAATTAAAGGAAGCAACTGAGGTTAGAGATATGATTTCATTATGGAATATTTTTATTGGGAGAAAAAACGTTTTATTTCCAAAAATTTCTAAAAGCATGCCTTTGAAATATCTTGGACTTTCTTTTTCTATATGATTCCCAGGTAACTATTTAGAAAGGAGTGATCTGACTGAGAGAAAATTAGAAATTAAGATGGCAGTAGGGATATATTAGTGTAGAGTGAAGTTATTATCTTTTAATCTATCTAATGTTCCTCCTTTGATTGTGTATATTTAGTTGTATTGCAATACTTTGGATCATGTGTTGTGTGTGCATGGTCTGAAGTAGAAGAATTTAATGCTCAGAAAGCATCGGAAATCGAGGACTACTCAGAAACTTTGCTGTTTGCAGAGTACTGGAATAATGGTCTATGTCAGTCTAGTTTCTGACTGTTCACAACAAAGCTACTTACAAAGGTATAGTAAGTCAAATGGCTCTCTTTACATTCCATCATGCAATACTCACTCACATACCACCACCTTACTCGGCTCTTTATCACATTTATCTGAGTTCCTATTTAATACCTGGAAATAGTTTAGGGAGTAAGGCTATGTCCTGGGGTCAAGCAAAGTGCCTAACACATATTTGAATTTTTGTCAAATGAATAAAGCAGTCATGAGGCCATTGTGACCCATCATTTAGATCATAAATACTGCTCATTCCTGTTTTGTTGTCAGTACAGTGCCCCGCCTAGAAGTGACCTTTGATTGCAAAACTAATGGACAAAACCCAGACTGAGTGTCTCTTAAATACAGGCAGAAACATACTCCTTGTTAACATGCATGCCATCTAGCTAGCCTGTGTTCTTACATCACTTTGCAAGGACTTTCACCTATTGCCCAGAGAGGAGTTGGTTGCTTTTTATAAATATTTAATACATGACCACTGAAAATAGAGACAAGAGGCAAAAATATTGCTGAAATGATGGCAAGTATTCATTATTTGGTTGAGTGCCAAGTAAAAGTCAGTTCCAGTTGTTCCATTAAGAGTCAAAACTTCAGGCATTGCCAGACATGACTATCTGCTTGTGCAATTTGGCACAGTTGTTTCTAGGTCAGGATTATAACTGCAAAGCTAGTATGGTCAATGCTTTTGTCCAGCAGGATTGACTACAGAGATATAATACCTTACAAAGAGTGACATACTATATGCAACCATTGTTATTGTTAACACTTATTTAACACTTACAAGGCACCTGGAAGCTTTCTAAGTGCCTGCTTTGCTTATAGAGAATCATTTAATCCTCCTAACAACCTTAAGTGGCAGATGTATTACTATCACGTCCCATTTTACAAATGAGAACACTGAGACACAGAGGTCAAGAACCTGTATGTAGCTAACCTGTAGTATAAGTGGCATAATAGGGATTCGGTCTACAAATCTGTTCCCATGATGCATGTTAATGGGCACACGATATTGCTTCTGCTAATTCCTTTGCCTGATGGCCCCAATGCAGAGCCAACACCTGACCTTCATGACACATTAGAAGAAAGCTCGAATAAGTGCAAAACACAGACATGATTTACCTTCAAGTCTAACTGTCATGGACTTAACATTAACAATGGTGATACCATAGTTTTTTAACCAAACTGTGCATATTTTGTGAGATTAAAACTAGCTCCTTGTACTACTTGAACTCTGCAATGCTAAAAGCCCTTTTTGGGTCTGCATTCATTTTAGTGAGATCTTTTTTATAGCAAATTTAGTAAATAACATATAATTGCCTGGCTTTAGTTTTAAGATCACTTGAGACCATACTTTTGCTCATATTTGTCTCATTTTGTTGCAGATCATGGGAAATTTTATCCTGGATTAACACCAATCTCTAGGCAAGGATCTGAGATGTAAAGTTCTAACTATTGTGAACAATACACATACAGTCATTAAAAACATGCCCAAGTTTTTTTATTTACATGTTTGCTTCTTACTGCTCTATTTGCTGGTAGTATTTAATTTTTGTTCTTGCAGAAAATTACATCTCTTTTAAGTGGTAAAATATAGCAAAGTCCTTAAACAGAAGAAATTTAGGACAAATGTATCCATCCTTTTGAAAACATTCACTGAGCACTTAACCATGTGAATAAAATGCAGCCGAATCCTGTTAGCTATAGTGTCATGGAAAGAAAACTGTGTTTAAAATCATAAGATCTGGGTATTAGCCACTTTTCTGAGCTTAAGTTTCTTCATCTTTAAAATGGAGGTAATTATACATGTTTCTTAAACTCTCTGAAAGGATTCCATAAAGGTGATTTATGTTTAAAGTTTGTTTTTGTGTGTAAAACTATACACATTCAAGGTAGAAAAATAATTATTAGAGACATCATAATAGGATTCAAAAATATTGAAGCATGCAAGTATTAGATGAAAAGCAATTCTTAATATACACATTTCCTTTTATGAAGTTTTTAGACTAGTAGCTCATAGAAATAGTTTACTTCCTAATATCAGCAGAATATTTCACAAAGTTTCCGTAATATTCTTTTAGACTGGATAGCTGCTGCTGAAACAACTGGATAAAGTCTTATTTTGACGGTTTTTAAGGGTTTTCATCATTGAGTGAATATGAACTTGGAGAGAGATATTTTATCGTTGCCCTAAGTGACATTACAATTAAATTAAAAGTCCTGCATTAATAGATTCAAGTGGCATGCTTATAAAGTCTAAGGGTGCCACAAAGCTGCAATGAGGAGCTAACAGGTGAAGAGACAAAGACTTAGAATTATCTCAACATACCGGAATAACATGTAAGAGGAGGTGTATGTAAAATGAACAAGAACAGATATAACTGGGACATCTGCCAACTATATCTTTAGGATCAAATAGAATAAAACTTTTGCTGTGCAAGTACAGAGATGAGAGGATTCTAGTTCATATTAAAAAGATCTGTTGTTTATAGGTGATCATAGCTTAATATGAACCATCAAAATGATATAGGTGAAAAAAGACTAGGATAAATACATTGCATTTAGAGATAATATTACTACTGTTTTATAGTCTAGAATAAGGGAGGAATGAATCCTACCATATTCTAACTTGCTTTGCTCAGAGCAGATGTAGACTATCATATTTATCATGGAAAACTGGAAAACAAATAGGAGAGACTGTTTAGAGATCTGGAAACCTTTCACAGTAAGAAAATACTGACATAATTATGATCTATCTTGGAGATAAGAGTTATCTTTCTGCATTTCTTTCAAATATTTGAAGATTAATCATATAGAAAAGTGAGCAAACATTTTATGTGATGCTCCAAAGTAATGTTCTATCATAATTGTCCTGTTAAGGTCTCTGGCCAAATAGCAATGACACAAGAAAGGGAGTAAGAAGAACATCTTGACCTATAGGTGTTTGTATAAGTATAGATGCATAAATGTGTGTGTGCATAAAGCTAAAATCACATTAAAATTAAACAACTAGAGACACTGTGCAATATTTACTATTGATTTTTTTTTCTGTTTTCACAATACATGATATTATACCTGAAAAGTCTCATCACAACACATAACTTTTTTTAACTGAAAATAACGATTGAATGCAAGGATCCTTTTCCTAGCAGGCTTTGGAGCCTGCCTTCCCCACGCTGCACTTCCTGGGATAGCCTGAATGTAGGCTTAGAAAGAGGAGGAATTCAGTTACCTTGGGTAAATGCCATATTTTAATTACATTTTCCCTCTTCTAATACCTTCATGTATTAAGAAGTTAGAGTCTGGGAGAAAAACAACAACAAGAAAACAAAGACAGCATATGCTTAGGAGTAACAAAAACATTGTTAAATTATAGCATCTGGACTTCATCACTACAACCCTGACATCAGGACACAGCCCAGATGTTAGCTATAGTAACAATCTAAAGTTTGGGTGAATGTGGTCTTTCTTTTAATTTGCAAACTCCTTTTTGCAAAAATCCTTGAAAACATCACAGCTTAAGGACATAAGTAGTCTACCAAATATTTAGGAGAGCAGTTTTCAGATTGCACAAGTAGCTTTCCATGGGTATTCATCTCCTGGGAATGGTGGAGTCACCTATTTAGAAATCCCACTCTCTTCCACCCACCCTCCCCCCGAAAAAATTGAAAAAGGAAAAATTTACAAGAATTTGGAAAAAATATTAGAAGGAAACTGTTGTTTAAAAATGAGAGTGAACCAGTCCTGAGCATTAAGACATGTGGATATAAGTCAGAATGTGTCTTATTCAGGGGCAGACTGCCTTTCCAGGATGCAGCCTGTTGAGAATCCAGATTCCTATGTTTTATGTAAGTCCCTTCACATTTTCGAGGCAGCAGAAGAAAAAGAGAAGACTGATAAGAATGCAGATGGAAAAGGAAACGAAGAACTGTACCTTATATGTCTTTCCACTTTTGTGATATTGAATTAATGTGTAATTGATGCCTAACACAGTAATAGAGTTCATGAGGCCACATGGCTTACCTTTAGAATGTTGATTACCTTTAGCAAAATGGAATAAAATTTAACTATCTCCTATATACACATATCCCAATTCTCAAATATGACTGGAAAAATTACTGGACTATACTGACTAGACTATAGTGAAAAAAATAAAAAGATCTCTGGAAGAAAGGAGAGGAATATAATTTCTGACTTACTCATAGATAGACATTCTAAATATAATATATAGTCCTTTTAGATTTCTTATGCTGGGGTTGCATTATGACTGAAAGTCACATTTAACAAAATATTTAGAGTTCATTCAACAAATACTTAACAGACAGCATGGTGATAGGTAACGTCACAGACCCTGGACACAGATTAAACAAATTAAAAACACTTATCCTTGGAAAATCACACTCACTTTACTATACCATCTTGGAAGAGCTATTTAAACTTCTGCTGAGAGTTTATTTCATCTACTGTATTTTTATGGGAATTATTGATAAATATATGAAACGCATACAGTAGTATCTGCTACATAAAAGCTCAGTAAATGACATTATTAATTATACTAATGGCAGAGATGAGTGCTATCTATCTTTGTACCCCAATACACAGAAACATAATAAGCAAATAGTGTTGGATCCTATGAATGAATGAAAGAGGAAGGGGTTAAGTATACAGATTTGAGGGTATAAAACAACTGCATTCCATTTTGGCTAAGCAAGTTCATTCCGGATTATCTGTATTACCTTGGCTGTTTAGCTGTCTCTGTGCCCTCACAAGGATTCATAATGTTCTTTCCTCTCTTGACCTTGCCTACTTTTTCCTGAATTTATTAGTTACATTCCCTCTCTCATGATCACTTTCCAGACAACTCTGGAGACAGCTTCCTTGCAACCCCCCATTGGCATCAGCATTAATGTCATGCACGGCCATCTTCATAGCACTTGATGAAGTGTTTATCATAAAGGAAGTGATCAATTAGTATTTGTTAAATGAAAGTATATTGCCATTTTTGTGATTTAATGTTTAACGTACCTGTCTTTAGAGTAGGGCCTGAGTCCTATAACTCTTTGTCATAACACAGCATAGTGTTGAACAAGTGCTTCAGTACACTGTGTATTTGGATTTGAAACACATTTAGGGATAATGTAATTTAAGCCCATCTCTATAGTTGAAGAAGATGGGGCTCACAAAGGTTATTGCCTTGCTCACATCTCAGAGAGTTGTTGAGCCTCTGAGTGGGGAATAAAAGTCACAATTCTTGAATCATGATATTGGTTTGAATGGATGAAATGAATAAATGTCAAATAAAGTCTTAGAGGAGGTTTATAAGTGATCACATGTATTTATTACTCTGTAACTCAAGCTTTCAAAATTCCAAAGAACTCAAACAAGGTCTTACTCAAACTAAATTATTGTAAGAACAATGGCTTTTCTTGTCACAGATTTCTAAAATAGTATAGTGAAGAGGCAAGGGCAGGCTTCTAGGAGATGATCCTGGGTGACTTGGAATAAATTATGACTGCCAGCAACATAATGGTTAGTGTGAAGAAGGAAGACTATTCTTTAAACACATCTGCAGTCTCTGAACCTCTTTATTATTTACAATCTATGCACTGTCTTCTTGTATTAAAAGATATGACCAGGGAACAAATTTTAGCCTTAATTATTTAACACTGCAATCAGGGTGTCACACAATAGCTATCCATGGGTGGTCATGACCTGTGTCAAAAAACCAGTTCTCTGATGAGTGTTATTCAGTTTTCAGGAATGCATATGCCCACTTAAAAAGAAAAAAAAAAAAAAAGCAAAGCAAAAATCTGACCTATCCATCAAGCAAGCAAATACCTATTGGCAGGAATGATCTTATGTATATAATGTAGTTTATATGTTTTAGACATTGTGTGAGTACATGCCATGGTTAAAATGCAGACTCCTGAAAAATGTAATAATTGCTGTACTTAGCATTAAAATTATTTAATGGAATATCCTGATTATATAAAAAATGTTCATTGAATTCAGGATATGACTTGTTTATGTCAACTACAGGGAAAAAATAAAGGAATAGAATCTGTGGGAAAGCTGTATGCTGAAGGTAGAATGTTCTCATCCTTACCAACTGCTCTTGTTTGAATGCATGGGAACTTAACAGCAATATTTCTCTCTCTCTCTCTCTCTCTCTCTCTCTCTCTCTCTCATCGTGTTTACTGAGTAGTGAGCTTTATTAAAATGCATTTCACTAAAGCAATGACAAATCTGTTTTCTAGCTACAAAAGAATCTAAGAAAATACAAGAGGGAAATAATCAAAAGTCAACGTGAAATAAAATATATGTAAAATTTTCCAAGGCTGTTAAATGGTAGAGGGCCACATTAATAACTTAAGCACAGCAAGTTTCAATTCACTAACACTATTTGAGAGAGTATACTATCTCAGCTTGAATCACCCATCAAATCACAAGTGCAAGGGTGACAGAAACACAACATTCCAGCACTTGAAGATAAATAGCCTACACGTCACACTCCAAGCTCCTTAGATCTTTCATCTACTCCTCCTTCACATTTTTCTTTAGGGACTGACAAATTATAAATCCTGGAATTCACAAAGGAAACTGTAGCTTTACTCCAAATCTTTTGAAATAATAGATCAAGAGCATATAGAGAAGTACAGGAAAGAAATAACATTTATACTTTTTGTTTACAAAAATATGCTATGGAAAATATGTTGATAGGAGAGGATTTAGACTTTTATTAGTTTCTAAAAATGGTTACATATACCTATTTCTAACTGTATATACACATATTCCCATTTATTTATAATATCTACTTCCTGATTTTTACTTTAGCCCTAAATGTTTACAGGACTAAAACTCATATCCAAATTTAAACTCAAGCTAGTTATATGGCTTTTGACAAGTTTCGTTAACATTTTAAGTTTGAGTTTTTTCATTTGTTAAAGGGAAAAAAATGGGTTTGAAATGTTTGCTGCAGTCCTTAAATAGACTGAAGATTGATGCAAATTGTTCAAAGGTGGCGGGTCTTCAATGAAAATTAGCTTCTATCTCTTTTTGCCATTTCATTTCCTGTTTGTCCTGGGTTCTGTCCTCTCTTGTATGGGCAGGACACAGTCTAAAGCAAGTTTTTAGAAAGCTCCATTTCATATTGCAAATAAGTAAATAGCTAAAAAAGATAATATTAGAAATTATGTTCAATCCAGTGGTATTGGCATAAAAAAATTATGAATACAAAAGGTCCTGGCAAATCCAATACCATTGAAGGTGAGAAATTATGAATGTAAAATGCCCACAGACAACCTGCTGCTGTGAATCATTATGAACCATAATGCCTTGACTTGAATGCAATTAATTTGAGTGTAAATTAATTTCCCAAAAACATTTGAATACAGTGCTAGTATTCCTTTCATAGCTCAGAGGCAGAAGCAAGTGAAGGATCTTGAAGACCATTAGCTTCATTATAAATCTGCCTTGTTTATAGAATGTAGGAAATCCATACTTTATTATTATTATTTAAAAAATAATCTGAAAATTTCACAACTTCTCCAAATATACTGTATTTCCTTTCTTTCTTTCCCACTTGCTCTTTTGAATTGGCATATAAGTTAGTTTCTTCTGAGTTTAAGCTATAGAAATGTTGACCTATGTGAGCTGCTATGTGTGTGTGCTGCCTAAAGTAAAAGTGGGTGCAGACCAGTACTATGTGCAAGTGGAAGAGACACCTTTTCCTCTGTTCAAATAGATTCCTATCAAATTGGGTGGAGAATACTAATCTATGCAATAATAGCAAAGACATGAAACAAAAAAGAAGTGTCCAGTTAATTATAGACATTTAATTGTTATAAGACTTCAGATAATACAAACATCAGTAAAGGCTTACTTTGTTCTAAATGTTGTAAAAGCAAGATAATTGAAAGGTGCATAAGATTTGAATTAGGGGTCATGTCACATTTGTTGAAGAATGGGAGCAAACTACAGAGGAGGAAGGAACACAAAGCTTGAGAAGAATCTAAAGAGAAAGTGGCTAAAGAGAGTGTAGCTAGATATCAGGTCCTCACAAGCAGGTAAAGCTGTTTTGATTTTATGTGCTTAAAATTGCATGGCATTGAAGGTTTTAAGCAAAGCAGTGACAAAATGAAGTTGGCAGTGGCATACATGACGGAGTGAAGTGGCTGATGGTGCAGTCATGAAGACGAGCTTAGAAGACAGTGATTTTATCTGGGTAGGAATAATGGCAGTCTTTGCCACGGTGGTGCATGGGGGACTAGAAAAGAAGGAGGCAGATAGAGAAATACACCAAAGGCAGAACTGACAGGGTTGGGTGGTTATAGTGGTAAAAGGAATGAAGGCAAGGGAAGGCAACCTGTAGAAGAGGAACAGACTCTAAGGGACAGACCACCCAATGAGGCTAACCTTGGAATTGTTGATTTTAGTCTGATGTTGTAAAATCTCCAGCATTTGCTGGACATGTCCAGAGATACCTGGGGCTATAGGATAAAGATGGGTAGACAGATATATAGATGGAGAGATGCATGGATGCATGGATGGATGGATGGATGGAAGAGAAAGATTCAACTGATGCTAGATGAACACAAATATAATTATCATAAAATTTATATGTACGATAATTTCAGCTTTATGAATTATCATTAGCAATTATCATAGATGCTAGTATACTTAAGAAATAATTTATGAAAAAACAATGTACTGATATACAAGAAGGGGTTATGAATCAAATAGCAGCTGAGTGTTTTAATTCAGAAAGAATGTAAGGTAGAGATTTTGTCTCAACCTCCTGATATTTATTTTTTCTTTTAGTTGGTCTAAAACATACTTGTGTATTTTAATACATAATATTCATACATGCATTTCTGCATCTGGAAATAAATGTATGGGTGAGTCCATATATATATGGACTTTTATTAAAGTCCATATTATTATTATTAAAAACATATATTATTATTAAAAACATGTTATTATTAAAAACATATATATATATATTTTTCCCCTCAAGTTAGATTCTAGATAGAGAGGCAATAAATGTATGTAACACACAGGAATAAATAAATTGCAGGACATGATTTATGTTTTAAAACATCACTTGTTGCTGTGTTTGAAACAGATGATGGGGGTGGGGAGCAAAGGTGGAGAGAGAGGGAAGCCATTTAAGATGTGATTATAAGAAAACAGGCAGGAGGTGATGGTGGCTTGGCCTACAGTGGAAGCAGTGAGTGGTGACAGGTGGTTGGAGTCTCCATTAATTTTGCAGGTAGAGCTGATAGGATTGGTTAATGGAAGGATTGTGCAGTATGAAAGAACAAAGGAGTCAGGGCCCCACTGGTGTTCTAGGGGTTAAGTCTCAGTGCTATCACCACCACAGCCTGACTCTCATCGACAGCCAGGGAGCTTCCCACATGGTGCAGCAGATCTCTCCTGTCTTGCTCACTGCTCCCCTTAGCAGTGTACTTCAGTAGATCTACCTGTTCTGCTCCTCACTGTTGCTGATGAATCCTCTTATCCCCTCATTCCTCTGGCCTACACCCTAGTTCTTCTACGCAAAAAAAAAAAAAAAAAAAAAAAAAGAATAAAGAAATCACAAATGACTGCCATGAACTGAGTTGAAAAACACAAGTTCTGTGGGAAAGTGAAGGGGCTCAATTTTGAACACATTAAGTGATTTCTGGCAGGTTCCTAAATCTCTTTGGACAAGTTTCCCTATTTCTAAAACAAGGATAACAACAGAATCTACTACATAGTGCTATGTAAATATGAAATAACAATACATGAAAATCTCTGAGCAGAGCTTAACACTGAATGTTAGTTGTCCAGCTAAAATTAGATATCAGGAGGGGCCTCCCTGGTGGCGCAGCGGTTGAGCGCTGCGCTGTGGCGCGCGATGCGGGTACAACGCCCAGCCGGGGAGAGTCCCATCGGGGAGAGTCCCACATGGTGAGGCAGACCTCTTCTGCCTCGTCCGCTGCTCCCCTCAGCAGTGTATTTCTGATCTGCCTGTTCTGCTCCCCGCTCTGTCTGGTGAACCCTCTCGCCGCCCCCCGCCTCTGGCCTGTACCCCAGCTTGAACAAAAAAAATAAACAAAAAATAAAAAAATTTAAAATTAGGTATCAGGAAGTTGAAGAAAAATGTCGATCTCAAATCCTTTCTGAGTCTTGAATAAAAAGGTTCAAAACTCTTTCTACAATTTCTTCCACAATACCTCTTTTAGGGCAGGGTCAATTGTTGAGGGGAAGACAGGGCTAGTTCTAAATGTCAATTTTGGCATGTGTGCTAAAAATTATGATTTTGCTAATGTTTGTAATTAAATAAGTAAATTTATGCATAGAAATGATGGTCATTAGAAAAAAGTTTGAACTGAAATTAGGATACTTCAAAAAAGACATATAGGGGCTTATTTTTTGAAGAAAAGAGAATTTAAAGAATTTCTGGAGGGGGACTTATCCCATGAGAAATGACTAAAAACATTAACACTAGGGGGAAAGTTGTAAATCATGTGATTATGAAGAAAATCAAGATGCTTTGCAAAGTATGGACATTATGTTCTAAAAAAATGACTTGTGGTCAGTTTAATAAAATGAAAAATCGTCACTTAACTAAGGAGACTGCAAACTCACTAATATTGCCAGGAAACTAAAAGGACTGATTCTATTCCGATTTTTAAGAACATTTGAGATCTTCACAACAAAAAGTAGTGTGCCACACTCCCTACTTGTCAATCTGATAAGAAGAAAGACTGGCCTCCCTGATGGCCTAGGGGTGAGTCTCAGTGCTATTACCACTATGCCTTCACCACTATGCCCTGAGTTCAATTCCTGGCAGAGACCTAATCCATATGGTGCAGCAGACTTCTGTCTCGCCTGCTGCTCCTCTTAGCAGTGTATTTCAGTAGATCTGCTCCTCACCCTGTCTCTGGCGAATCCTCTCACCCCTCACACCTCTGGCCTACACGCCAGTTCTCTGGTGAATGATGGATATAAGCACAGAGGCCACCATGGCCATAGTCGGGAGTTTGAACTTCAAACCTGAATAACCATCATTAGTTAAATATCTCTCTGAAAAATGTTGAGGTAGAGACAACAGTTTTTAACATGCTTATTCCAAAATATGATGCTTTGTTTACAAATGACACTTTAAAAATAAAGTATTGCAAATTACTAATTAGTAGAGTAGAATGGAAAAATATAACCCAGGCTTATTTTTTCCAATTAATGCTTTCTCTACTTGAAGATAATTATCTACTATTAGAGGAAAATGATTTTTTTCAATGACATTCATATAGTTGGACCTTATGTCAGGTGTTCACACTTGGTTCCATGGAACTCCTAATCATCACGGATGTCTTCAAGGGTTTTTGTTTTGGTAGGGTGGGGGTGTTCTGTCAGGTTGTCCTATAAGCATTTCCTAATCTAACTTATTGTGAGGATGTTATCTCTGAAAAATGTCCTTTTTGTTACCACTAATTCTCAGGCTTTTCCTCCATTTTCTAGCCTCACACTTACCTTAGCTATTTGTACTCAAATACAGGCCCAAACAGGCATAAACAAACTTGATGTAATTTTACACTTTTAAACAGGTACTTAAGTATATTTTAGCTTGACCTATATAAAACAACCACTGAAATGAAAGAAATGAAAGAATATTTATTTTCACCACCTTTTTTCCAAACCTTGCTAGTCTAGTCATTGCTTCATTCTATTAAGAATTTAAAAACTTCATTTGATATGAGATATACCCATATACAAATTTATATATAAATACATGTTTCTATATACATGAATATACAGATACATACGTATATATAAATTTGACTTTGTTAATATCTATACCATTTATTTTTTATGATTTTTAAAGTAAATATCCTATGACTTTTATAGCAGAAGCTACAATTGTACAATTAAATTTTTTTTCTGTTCTTATATACCATTGGTGGGTGTGTAATAGTTATTGAATAATTTGGTCATATAATATGTGCATATCTTAAACTATGAAATTCCATGCTTAAATGAATTACTCTCCTATAGAGAAACTTCTAAACATATATATATATATATATATATATATATATGAATGCACAGAAAATACTATTAATAAGCTCTTATAAGAGCACACAATTGGAAATAACATAAATGCCTTTCAAAAGAGAAGTAAATAATTAAATTATGGAGTATTTATATAATAGAAGTAAGAATAAATGATCTTTATGCTTCAACATGAATAAATCTCAAAAATATAACTCTGAGCAAAGTGAGTTTCAGAAGGATACTTTCAGAGTATCATGTCATTTAAAACTTTAAATGTGCAGAACAGTAATTAATAGTGTTTTAGGTGCCTTTTTAGCTCTTCTGCCCATTTTTTGACTGGATTGTTAGCTTTGTTTTTGTTGAATTGTGTGAGTTCCTTGTAAATATTTGTTATCAGTCCTTTATCGGATGTATTGTGTGTGCAAAGATCTTTAAAGAAGAAAAGCAAATGGCCAACAGATACATCAAAAAATGCTCAACATCACTTATAATCAAGGAAATGCAAATCAAAACTACTATGAGATACCACCTCACACCTGTGAGGATGGCACACATTAAAAATACAGGCAACAACAAATGTTGGAAAGGATGTGGAGAAAAAGGAACTCTTCTACACTGCTGGTGGGAATGTGAACTGGTCCAACCACTATGAATAGCTGTATGGCGATTCCTCAAACTACTAAACATGGAGCTTCCATACGACCCAGCAATACCACTTTTGGGAATCTACCCAAAGGACACAAAAACACTAATCCAAAAGGATACATGCCCCCGTATGTTCATGCGGCACTGTTCACAATAGCAAAGGTATGGAAGCAACCCAGATGTCCAAAAATAGATGACTGGATCAAGAAGATGTGGTACATATACACAATGAAATACTATTCAGTATTCAAAGAAGATAAACACATGCAATTTTCAGTGACATGGATGGAATTAGAGGGTATCATACTCAGCAAAACAAGCCAGAAAGAAAGAGAAAAATACCGAATGGTTTCACTTATAACAGGACTACAGGGAAACCAAATAGGAGAGACACTTGGGGGGTTGGGGGGAGGGGAGGATAAGGGCACAAAATGGAGTAGAAAAGAACACAAGGGACCATGGAGATGGATCACGGGTGAATTGGTGGTGGGTTACCCAAGGGGAATACAAAATGTAAAAGATATAAATAACAATAAAATATATATTATAAAAAAATAGCATTTTAGGTTATTTAAATATGTAATACAAGTATAAAACCAGTATGAGAAAGAAGAAACACTAAGTTCAGGGAAGTTGGGGAAGAGGAGTAGGGAGGGATACGTGAATCAGGAGGGGCATACAGAAACTAAAAATTTTAAATTCTAAAACAGTAATTCCAGTGCTTTAATTACTTAAGTGGTTGATTTTGGGTTCCCTGTATGTTTAAAATATTGAATAGAGATCATCTTGCTGCTAATTAACTGATAACATTCTAAAAATACTTTTGAAGAAGAGATTTTTGGGAAGCAAATATACCATCTTCTAATGTTACCAGAACTGTATCAAATAAAAAACAATGAGTATGTTATGAAAACAGCACATTTTTTAAATATATTAGTATTTGCTTCTTGTCTCCAGCAAACCACCCATGTCCATACCTGAAAACAGCAACTTAAGCCATACAAGACCCTGGGATCAAATGTCTCGGGTCTGACTGCATGGACCATTAGCTACAGCAACATCACCTTCATTTTATAAAAGCAATTAGTACATACTTGAGTTTTCAAAGTGAGCAAGGATTACGTACTCTTAAAAAGTTATTAAAAGCACTTGACTTTTGACCCTTAGAATTCACTAGGACAAGGTATGGGGCAGTTTTTTGTTTCTACAGTAATAAAAGTTGTCAAATGTCAGTTTCCTTGACTCTGTAAAAACAGAGACACAACATAAGTTACTGTGATTGAAAGATGCACTTTTGTTTAAAGACAAGTGGGGAGCTCAAGTTTTATTTCCGTTTTGCTTTTGTTAATCCATTAAAATGTTTTAAGTTAAAATAGGGAGAAAATATAGAAGGAAGAGGTAGCATGCACTCTCAAAAGCAAATTATGCATAGTGAAATGATTAAACTCAGTATCTCACTTAAAGTGTAAAATGGCACTCAAAAGGGATGTTTGAGAGTTGGGGTATGTGTGCGGTGGTGGTAGGTAGGGATTCATGAGGAGAGAAGAGCACAAAGGTTCACTGAGGGAACACTTTATGCAGCAAAGTGGGAGTTGTGCTTAGGGTCACAGAAATAAAAACATTTTCTATGAACTGGCCTCACAGGAATGGGAACTTGGAATGTGTGTGGCGGTGACTGAGGAGGTGAGTGCAGGGTTTTGATCCATTTGTCATCGTCTCCATCTGAGAGAGCTGCACCAGCAGGCGATGGCTTACCTTCCTGCTAATGCCATACCCAGACTAGGGTTTTTTGGGTTTTTTTAAATAATAAAATGTTTATGTCCCCCCTTTTCCCCAACTATTGATATTTGGTTCTGATGTGTGAACTAATTCTTGTGGTGTGTGCAGAGCAGCCAGCCAGGGATCACCGTTATTATGCAAAGGACATTTACATTAGATTTTCAGGTACAGGTTTGAAAAATTTTCTGGCGTTTACCCTCCATATTTATCTTCAGCTGTGCAATGATCATGTTTTGCCAAAGAGCTTTGTCTGGAAATACAGTCTTGGGTCCTAAATCATTAATTAATTAATTAATTAATTAATTAATTTTTAGTTTAGTTTAGATTTATTTTTATTTATGCATACAAGAACTGGGGTGGAAGCCAGAGGTATGGAGGATGAGAGGATTCACCAGAGACAGAGTGGGGAGCAGAACACAGGCAGAACTACTGAAATTCAGTGCTGAGGGGAGCAGAAGGCGAAACAGGAGAGGTCTGCTGTGCCATGTGGGTTAGCACCCTAGCCAGGGATCGATTAAACTCATTCCATAGTGGCTGGTGACAGCTTGATAGTGCTCAGACTTTAACCCCTATACCACCAGGGAGGCTCCCTAAGTCTTCAATTTATACAAATGATCACTGAAGGACTGAAAATATCTTACTGTCTTTCTTTCTTACCCTACACCACCAAAAAAAAAGGAAGAATGAAGTTTAATATTATGCAAAATTATTGTATATAAATTAGTTACTGAATGGATATTTCATAAATTTACAATATTCCAAACATAAAATGTCCAATGTTAATACAGGTACCATCTGCATACAAAAATATAGTTTTGATATATGTGCCATCTCAAAGAAAAGGTACAAGGAAGGCAAATACTTTTGAGTCGTCTTGGCATACCTCTACATTCTCCAGCCTGGACTTGTGGCTGTGGATGTGTTTTGTTGGTATTTGGTTGTGTGTTATCTTCAGCCTTTGCATAAAAGAGAAAGTCTCAGTTTCTCCCTACAACTCAATGGCTGGCTAATATAGTGGGTTCTGGCTCTTAAATAAACACTCTGCCTACTTTCAATACAAAGAATAACTCTGAGAATAGGAAAACCAACCTGTGTGAAATAAAACTTGAGAAGGTCTACAATCACACTCATCCCCACATTGCAGTGGGTTTGGTTTCAAAACCTCTCTTCCTTGAGTCCCCTTCAGTTTTCATCTTATTTGTCCATCCATGAGCTGCACATGAGTCAACATGTACATGCTAATTTTATTTGGCTGGAATTCACTAAATGAAATTCTAGCTTCTTATAGCACAAAGGAAAGATGTTTCTATTGCAGTCTGAAATGACATGATCAAACATGTCTTCATCAGCAAAACAAAGTCCAAAGGCTATCTTATCGAAGTTGAAAACCAATATTTTGATGGCATCTTTTACAACCTGAGACGGAACTACATTTTAAAAAAGTGTTGTTTTAAATAACACATATTGTAAAATTAGATTAGGAATGCTCTTACTCAAGTAGTTTAGCTCTTTTTTCTTTTTCCCCCCAGATGTTTATGTTGGTGAGAAACCAATAATACTGTCTAGACCTCTAGGATATAGTAATCAAGCATGAATGGAAAACATTCAAAGGTCACACTTCAATCTGGACCTACAACATCCTGCTATTCAAAACCAGATTAGAGATGATGGATCCTGATAAACTGAACCACTCTGTGTGCTGAGTCAGTTATTTGAGAGTTGTCTGCAAAAAAGCTAAATATGTCACAAAAAATCTACAAGATAAAACAAGTCTAGACATCATTATATGTGCTGTTTTCCCCACCCTCACCCCAAATTGTCAGCGACCAGATGCTACAACGTGATTTTTGCGTTAACATCCTAAAATTAGGAACCCTCAGTCATTTATAAAGAGAAAATTCTTGAAATCATGTGATTCTTGAGGGGAGTGTACATATACATGTGTGTGCATTTGTGTGCATGTGTGCATGCACACAACTGCCTATCTGTGCTCATGCTAATAATAAATTTCCTAAAGAGACAGGAGACAGGAAAGAAAGGAGAGAGAGGAAAATGACATGAGGTGTCAGGACAGTCAGAGAATATCAGGCAAGATTTCACCAAGCAATGATTAGCCAGGTTTTTTTGCTGTGTCTTGGTGATTTTCATTGCCTCGATATAGTTAATCTGTGTTTATTAAGAGTGCTTCAGTCTTGATTGAAATTATTTACTGATTGGAGATCCTTGCTATTGAGGATCAAGATCGACAGCCTTCTGTTATGACACTGAATTCAGCACTAAGATATCTTTACTGTCAGCTAATGAGGAGTCAGGATCAATATCTTGAGAAATTATAAAAATGGCCTCTTGCTTTCCAGTTTCTGGCAGACACTCTCAAGCTCTTACAGAGCTGTCAATCTGGAACACATCTGAATTATAAGGAATGCCAGGTGTTGATCAAGGACTATCTCAAAAAAGGTAACCCTTGCTACTTCTCCAGTAACTAGAGTAAAATCACCGGGAGTATTTTTTGTTTTGTTTTGATTTTTTTTTTTCAGCAAAAGGAGCAACCATGTGGGTCAGTTATTAGTGCAAGAATTTTCAAAATGTTGAGGAATATCCAAATGACATTCTTGGCTGAACTTAACAAAGTTACTGTGAAAAAAAAAATCCATCTGAAATAGCTATATTTGCCTTCATATCATCCCTTGTGCTTGAAATGGATACACACATGTGCGCACAAATCCCTACAGTCACAACTTCACAGCAGCTAGAGGCTTTTCTTTGCAATGATTCAAGTATTTTCCATGGACCACAGTGGAAAGGTGATAACTATGACTTTAAATGTTAATTTTGTCATGGAAATTTTCACATACAGGTGTTTCTACTATCCAAAATTAGAACCTTCCTTTTTTAGTATGATTTGGTAGGTTATTTTGGAGGTCTCGGAATACTGAAAAATCTTTCGAAAAAATTAATCCCAGATCCCCAGAATAATTTACTAAGTAGCACCAAATAGGAACAGTATATTATTGGATAGTATAAATAATGTTAAATAAATAATGTTCATTAGGGTATAAGTGTATAATGACTCCAACAAAGTACGGTGAAATTAGTAATGGTGAAATAGTGTGGCTATCATTTTATTATAATGCATTGGACCAGCGGTAAATTCAAGTTGCTTGGAGAGGGAGGGAGGGGCAGGGAGACAGAAGGGGAGGGAGGGGGAGAAATTGATAGGTTCAGCAAGTGTCCATGGACACTCATTAATGGATTTTTAAAGTTACTAAAGAATACCCTAGCTTAAATGGGACTAAAAATAATAGTATATATTTTGCAGGATTATTTAAAGATTAAAAATGGGTAAATCTTTAACACTTTCAGTTTAATTTCTGGTGCATAGTCAGTATTCAAATGACAGTTACTGTTATTCTAGTAGTTATCATAAAGATTATATCTAAATGATAATAATGACCCACTGTTAGGGGCCACCTTTAGTTCATGTTACAAAAAAAGCCCATTCTTTGGCTGTTCCTGAGAATAACAGCAACAGCAGCAGGACACTAATGAGTTTGACTATTTTTTTGCCATGTGTTAAGTCTTCATCAGAGATTCCAAGCAAGTGTTTAAAAAATGTCAGTGGTTGTCTGCAAACAATGGAGAAGAGCCCAGAAGGACCACTGCAAGCACATCACCGTCACACACAAACAACTGCAGCAAATGCCCTCTGGGTGGCATTGTATCGTCTTTCAATAATAACAACAACAAAAATAGTGAAAATCAGAAATTGATAAAACACATAAATGACAAGGTTAACTTCAATCTGCACCTTAATAATTCCTTGAACTTCCAGGGGTACATATTTTAAATGCAGTTTTGCTTTATCATAAAGCTTCAGAACTTTAAGTCAACCTATGACTAAGTAATATACCTGTCCTTCTGTACCTTTGAACTTGACACATCTCATTATTGTAGTTGTAATAGCTGCTGCCAGATATGCGGCCTGCTTATATGTACTATTTTAAAAGAAGAAAGGTATAGAAGTTTTGCACCAGAAAGTGAGGTGTGTGAAATAGCTCTTTCAAGTGGCAGCCTTGACATTTAGCATACTTTTTCCACACCAGAGCATAGCAGCGTGCTTGAAAACCCAGTCTGCCAGTGCTGCTGCTCTTTTCCATGTTTGGCTCCATCTATATAGCAATTTTTAAAGCAAGTTTCAACTCGCTTTGGAAGATTTTAAGATATTGTATATGTAGCCTGACAAACTCATCTGCAAGGACTGATTCCCTCATCAATGTTAGCACAATAATTTTCCAGTCACTTCCTTTTGGAGCTCAACAGGGTCTGTATAAAAACCCCCTCCATTTGATTCTTCCTTATTTTTTCCCCCAGAGGTTCAGAAATAAAGTTCATTTGCCTTTAAAGTTTAATTTTTCTTTTCTGTTTTGGACTGAACTAGTTTTGGACTGAATTAGTTCTGATTGAACTAATTTTGTCAAAAGTCTCAGGCAAATGATAGTGGGGTCTTACTAACAGGGTTGAAGCTTCCATGGAAGTAGGTCATAAGGAAAAGAGAAGGGGGTTATAATAACCAACACCCAAGGGTGCTGACTGTGCCAGTGCTGGTTTGAAGTACTTCCCACAGTAGCTCATGTAATCCTTAAGACAGTGAGGTAGGTGCTTTCTAGTGATGAGGAACAGGCTGACTTGCTCCAAGTTATCTAGTGCAAGAATCAGGATTTAAAATCCAAGCAGTCTGTTACAGCTTGCTACTAATTATGTTTCCTCTCTTCAAAGCTGGTCTTCACATCAACTGCTACTCTTTTTATGGAAATAGTAGTATCTAACTTAATAGATAGATGCTCCTATCTACCCTCCAGGAAAGTGATAGTATCTCATGAAGCATTATTAACAGTTGTCTCTCAGCTCCTTTAAAATGTTACATAGGTTGCACACGTCTAGGGAAATCTGTTTACTGGAGGAACCTGCATATTTTGAGGCATACATCACTCTTGGTTAAAAGGCACTAGATATGTCCTTACTTGCTTTTCACTGTGAACCAAAGAGCAGAAGATAGTTCACAGGAGTCAGTGTTTGTGGTTGCCGTCATGGGAAGTGGGCCAGAATTCCTGATGTTCCCCTGATTGGAGAGCTGGGGTTCTACAGAACATGCAAGCATTCATTTACTCAGTGCACTGGAGGTCTAGGCAACTGAAAGGCAATAATCTATTCACAAAAGACAGAAGATATTGAGCACTCAACAAAACACCCCAGGGGCATCCAACATAACGTAGATAATTAAAGAACTTATGTCCATTGAATCTTATTTGGATTGAGATTTATCTAACTTTTCTGCCTTCTTCCCAGGCAATTCAGTTTTTTTCTTTTTCTAAATGTTTAGAGATGTTTAGCTCTGAGTATAGTGCCACACATCTCATTTAGGTTAAGAAATTTATATATATTTTTCTCTTATCTGTCATGTTTCCCTAATAGAAAAGATTTCATACTTTTAAAAACATTCAGTGTGTTTTACACTATATAGGTAGGTCTTACCTTAATTGATGTTGTTACAAGCTAATATTTAATTTTTTTTTGTTTATTTATTCATTCTACTGTCCAAGTTGATGAAAGTTGTGGTACATGTATAGTCTGGGTTCTGCCTTATTTTTAGTCTCTCTAACTCTTCATGGCTTGAATTTTAGTTTAAGTTTTCCTTCGAGGCTGTGTTATTGATGCATCAGTCCAAACTTGTTTGTGGAGCACTGTCAAATACATACCAAGGAATTCCAGTCATCTGGTGTCTGAGAGCCCAGCATCTCACTCTCTGGTGTTTTGACTAGACCACTCAGAAGTCACAGTAAGTTTTAAGCAGAGACTCCTAATTTAACTAAATTTATTATATCTTCCAATGATGAATGTTGATAAACTCCATCCTTCCCAACAATGGATTTGCTGTCCCCCTGACTTGTTACCAATAAAAACCAGAGTTTTCCATATCACATACAGTTCTTGTAGATATCACAAAATATCATTTACACACATCCCTACTTCAAGGTATGGTAGTTATCACATCCACTTCTGATTACAAATGTTTGCAGTTTTTTTTTTTTGACCACAGATGTTCATGCGATATTGCTGATCTCGTTAAGGCACCAAATAAAGTCGCAGGTTTGCACATTGGTGATCTGCTATGGATGTTGTTCCACAATCCTCCCTACCTAGAGACTGGTGACAGGAGATGAGGCAAAGCCTACCTTACAGTTTAATACTTTTTTCTACAGTATTACAGTTTAATACTTTTTTCTAGCTAGCCAATAATAGTCTGCACACTGGCATCCTTGAATGATATTCAATTTATATTTATTTCCCTCTATCTTGAATGCACTATCTTGCTGCATAATTCATTTATGTTATATTATTATATCACAATTTTCTGAATACCCTGATAAATACTGGGTTGTCAGAAAAGTCATGGTGCATTTTGGCTTGAAAAATAGAAAAGATACATCATGACTTTTCTGACAACCCAGTATAGTTCACTACAACTGGTTTCCTTTATAATTTTATATATTTTATTTATACATTTAAAAATATTCCGAGGCAGCTCTCCTGCCTGCCTGTGACTATGCCAGTGTTTCTTTTCACCAACCTTTTCCCTTTGCAAAGCAGCAGAGACAGCTCTCCTCCAAGACTGCTCGCCTGTGACTATGGCCTTAGACTATGCAGGTGTCTTTTTTATCAAACCTGTATGTTTTTCAGGGGCAGCTCTTTCTGCCCGCTTGTGTCTGTGTGAGAATCCTTTACTTCCTTTCCCCTTTATAATAAACCTACCCTTTTGGATATTAAAAAAAAAAAAAGCTGAGAAATGATCCCTAGGCTTCACTAGAATGCTAAAGAGACCCAGCGGCACCAAAAAAAAAAAAAAAAAAAAAAAAAAAAAAAAAAAAGAAGCTAAGAATCTCTACAAGAAAGCATTAAGGGGCAACTGATTATCAAGGAATAAAATGCAACCCAAAGCCAAGATGTTCATGTACCAAAGGAAAGGGAGAGGAAGTAAAGGAGTGGTCAGCACACAGAGAAGGTGTAAGGGGGGGGAGGTGCATGAATCCTCCCTAAAGAGGAGGACTGTGTACTCCACTGATCAACCATTGTTATTCTCATAGTTTTAATTCCCTAAAAACTCAGTGCCATTCTCTCTGCTTCGGAAAGAAGACTAAGTGTACCTGTGCGATTGGAAATAATGGCCATAAAGAGGGTAAGAGCAAGAGAAACCCCATTGCTTGTGGCTGGACAGAAAAAGGCAATTACATACAAAGGAGGGTACAGTTAAGAGAGTTTGTTCTATTACTCCTCACAACTTGAAGACCTTTTGCTAGAGCAATTTTGTATCTTGTTTCTATAAGGCTATGAATCCCTAAAATACTACCCATAGAACCTGTGATATATATAAGGAAACCTAAGGCAAGTGAGGTGGTTTTGTACATGATACATGTTATGTAGTGTGTGGGGAGGGGAGAAATGAGAGACAGAGACAGAGAGAGACACACACACACACACAGAAAATACACTAATAAGGACACTTCAAACTTTCTCTCATGGCCAAGCATTTTAGTGAGGTTAAACCTGTAGAAGAAACTGAAACCTCAGATTAGTTTTTGAGAAACTTAATGAAGGTCATCAAGGTAATGATCATCATGGAAATAACATTTCAGGTTCTGTTAACAGAAGTATTTTCCTCTGGAGGCTTCAAACTATTTTTTACCTGCCACCTGATTCATTTCACAACATAAAGTGAAGGGTGAGGTTGAACTTCCTACTGCCCTCCATGAAAGTGGTATGATATATAATAAAGATTGCATCTGGTGTCTAGAGAAGTGACTTTTTGTAGAAAATTAATAGTTATTATTTAGCCTTTGGTCAGAGAAGGGTTGAAGAGAAAAGTTGGAGGGAAAGACCAAAAGTAAGTATACTTGAGTTTGCTCTCCATTTGACAAACACTGATTGAGTTACATGCCATGTGCTTTCCCAAACACAGAGGAAAAGACAAAAAGTGTCACATCCCCAGTAACCAGTAAGTTGTGACATGAAAGTCTTTTCCTATCAAATACAGTACCTAGATTCTCTATTGTGTGAGAGAAGTTAAGGGTTGCATCTAGGAAGCATACCTATCATATCTTACTCCTCCTAGAAAAAAACCAAAAAATATAAAGGGTTTCATCCTTCGTGGACCTGGAGTCGCAAAAGACCTACTTGCTGTTAAAGATGTGGAAATGTCTAATTTTCATCATACACTAAAGCCTATTTTTCTTTAAATTTCATTCATATGAGTCTACATTTCGACTCCATATAGACCATTAATGTATAATAGACAAATGACAAGACAGAGATAGCAATTTTCCAGGGGTGATATTCTTATTGTTAGAGGTGAACAGCTGTCAAAAACTTCATTTATGAAAATATAAGCAGAAGTCTGGGAAGCAGGAGGGTCTGAATTAGTCTTAATCTCAAGTTGAAACCTCAATGAGATATTTTGTGTTATCTTTAATAAGTCATTATTTGTGTAATCTTTTCATTTGTAACAATGGATTTATCAAGTAAGAAATCACCTTTTTAAAAAAGGGTCAATCAATTATAGTTTTGAATTTTATATTCCCTTATCTTATTTCTTAAACTTTCTGGCCAATTGCAAATTGTTGCCACTATATAGTACATTTAAAAAAATTTTAAATTATTGAAAAGTTGGATTTCCTTAAAGTATCACATTTTACTTTAAAGTCATAAGAAAATGAGTAAGTTTAAAATATTTTGTTCTCCCCTTATGGTCAGACAACACTGTTTACTCTCTTCCAGTCTTGGCCAATACTATTTATTTTAACAGAAAGCGCAAGCATTCAGCACAAACGTACGCCTACAATGGTATGCAACTAGCATTTTTCTTCATAGTCTACTTTATCACAATCACAAACCTTAAATTTTCCTTTTCAAGTCACATCAGGATAATAATGTTCAAGTCCAATGACCTTTCATAAAGAACACAGAAATGCGGATTGACACTTGTAGGCTGCTTCTAATATTTTCACCAATTCAGAACTTTCAGTATATGAAAAACAAGTGGGTCAACCAAAAAGGTTAAGAAAACAGAATCTTTGACCCATCCATGTGGGTGACATACATATACAGACTTAACAAACAAGAAGGAGCCATGACACACTGGGATACCTTTTCTGGACTGGGGGTGTTTTTTTTTTTTTAATTCTGTAACAATATATGAATATTCTTAATACCAGAATCAGATAGCAGTTTCTGTTTTCTCAGCATGCCCTTAAACACTCTGCCATTTGCTTGCTGTCACACAAGTCCTAGAACATTTGAATTGCACCACTGTGTTTATGTTTTATTATATTTCAGATGCCTACCTCTAGCATACCTGACACCCTCTTGGAGCTCCAAGCTGCCAGAGGAAATACCAACCAGCTTTCACTGGGCAGCACAGCCTACTCCACGGACACACAGCCTTCACACCCCTCTCCTGGGCCAGCCAGCCAGACCTGCTCCAGAGCTCACCCTCACCAAGCAAGACCGCCAGGCTTTTGCCTGCTGTTGTTCATCACCACTGATTTTCTGACACTCAAGAAGACCTTGCTTTTCTTTTCAAGGTTAAAAAAAAAAAACACCCACAAACCCCCTAGTAAAACCGTCTCTTGAAATAATCAGAGCAGTAACGGCATAGACACGAGCGGGGGAAACACCCTCCCACCCCCCCACCCAGAAATGTTTAAATACCAGAGGAAGGGACACTGAAACCACTGCCATGGCCAAGAACTTTACCCAGCTGATGAGGTCATTAATTATCCGAGTTAATAACTGTGTCTGTGTATTTAATTGTTCTCCTTTGAATACATCTTACCCCTCCCGCCCCGCCTTCACCCCTCACCTGCCAGTCTTCTGTCTCTGGTGTTTTTCCAGATAACATCCAGGGCTCTAGCCGTAGAGTCTCGGATGTGATCACTAAAGGACCTCCGGAGAGGGGCTCTCAGAGGCCGAGCCATCACGTGGGTCTCAGGGTCCCCCATTCACCAGCAAAGGACTTCAGCGCAGCCCGAACGCAGCCACCATTCCGTTTTGCTCCTGAAGATGTCCTTTCTTGGCTGCCGGCTGTCGCTCTGCCAGGCGGCGGGCAGCGTGCGCGCAGGGCCGGGGCCAGCCGCGGGCGAACCCTGCGCCGTTACGATCCAGGCATTGCGGCTCGCACTGCGGCCCCGGGAAGCGCCGACTGCAGCCGGCCTCCTGGACCGCCGCCAGGCCCGCGCGGCTGCCACATCTGGAAAGGCTTACAAATGAGCCAAAGACACACTCCCGCAGTTCTCGAGCTGTCTTCGTGGCTATCTGGATGATTCTAGCTTCCTGTGTAATCCAATAACTTGACTTGGTTCAGGTTTGGCTGTTCGTCTATTAAATAACGTGTCTCCCCTCCCCTGGCAATCCAGGCAATCTTGCAGTTTTGAAGGGATGGGAGAGCAGGAGGCGAAAAAGTGAGAGATGGAGATTAGGGGTGACAGGTAGAGTTCTCTTCACCTTTCAAGGTGGTTCACATTCACATTTGCATTTGATGAACTCATTGGTGGTGTTTTATTAATCAGATTAAGCTGCTTATGAGATAGAAAGTTCAATCTTTAGTTGTGGTTGTGGGAAGATAGATATGACTGAAGAAAATATGCTACAGATCAGTCTGGATTTTTCTAGGAAATGGATACCTGAGTTCTAAAGGAAATATTAATCAGCTCCTTAGATTTTTCCTTCTAACTCTGCTTCTATTTACACTCAGTGGTTCAAATAATTCCAGGTTTTGCCATTAAATAAAGCTCAAATGGTGCCTGGTTTTGTGAATCTTCTAGTCTCAAGTAAACAAACTTCATCATTATAATTGCCATCAAAACCTCACTCCCCTTCGCCCCCCCAAAAATGCCAGGCACCATGAAATCAAAATAAGGGCCGAATTCTCCCTTTACAAGATATATTTTTGAGTTTTGAAAATGTCAAATAAATTCATTCTTTTGCTAATGAATTTGGCTTATTTTCTACCTTTTAATGCACTGTTAATCCTCTCCTTTCTTATTGTCCTCTAATTTCATTTTATAATTCTCTCAAGGTTTGGCACAGAGTCTTACTATTGGCTTAAGATTTCACCTAAGGGCCAGTTCACAAACTTTGTGAGATGAGATAATGAGGTACAAGCACTTTGTAAATTAAAAGAAACTGTGAAACACTAATTGTTATTTAATTATTCTTATACATGAAATAATTTTCAACCCACACTGATCTCCCGAGCTTTCAAATTTCTACAGTACGCATCTACTTTCTCATACAACTTTGGCAACTTAATTATACAAATGATGATAATTAAAATAAAAGATTGAGTCCTCCCCGGTGGCGCAGCGGTTAAGCGCTGCGCTGTGGAGCTGTCGGCAGTGGCGACGCGAGTTCGATGCCCGGCCAGGGAGAATCCCACATGGCGCGACAGACCTCTCCTGCCTCACCCGCTGCTCCCCTCAGCAGTGTACTTCTGATCTGCCTGTTCTGCTCCCCACTCTGTCTCTGGTGAACCCTCTCGCCACCCCACACCTCTGGCCTGTACCCCAGCTTGTATGTATAAATAAAATAAAATCTTAAAAAAAAAAAAAAGAGATTGTGCTCATGAGTTATAGCTAGCACTAGTACGGCTGCTTCTTAGTAACTTATGTGTTCTCAATCATTCCTTAATTGTATTATCCCCAAAATTTTAATGCTCATGAATCTCTAAAGGGGAGTGTGCTTTTTGGTGGATATCTATGTTGAGTTATTATTGTGATGGAGATAGATCAGGAGGCAATACATAATGACTGCTAAGGTAAATAGATATCTGTGCTTGTGGGAGCCAATTCCAAGGGAAAATTCTCCATTAAAAAAAGTTCTCATTTTTTTTGGTTGCTTAATACTAGGTTCTATTTTAAAGCTAAGTTCCTAAAGTTTCTCTCTCTTCTTCCCTCTCCACTTCCATTCCCTCTACCCCCAAAGTATGTGTGTTTCTCCTTTAAAGAAATCTGGGACTCTTCAAGTATGTTGACTCATTTCCAGCCAGGTTGAACAGAATCGATCTATGTGGACATATCCAGTGGAAGAACAGCCTGAGTTACCTAATGCATGAATAGTGAGCCACACATGTATACTCATGGGAAAGTTGAGGATGAATAAGACATGGATTCTGTCTTTGTGGAGAAGAAAACACATTGACCACAGATAATTTCAAAATAGTGTGATATTTCTTCAAAGAAGATGTACAGATGGCTAACAGGCACATGAAAAATGCTCAAAATAATTTATTATTAGGTAAATTAAATCAACACCACAATGAGATGTCATCTCATGTATGAGTGGCCTATATCAGAAAGACTGGAAGCAACATGTGCTGGCAAGGGTGCTGCAAAACAAGATCTCTCGTACATGGTTGGTGGGAATATAAATTGGTGCAGCCTCTATGGAAAATGGTATGGGGAATCCTTAAAAACCAAACAGTAGAAATATCTTATGCCCCAGCAATACTGGTTCTAGGTATTTATCCAAGGAATATGAAAACACCAATTTGAAAAGACTTATGCACCTCTATGTTCATAGCAGCATTATTTACAAAAGCTAAGACTTGGAAACAGTGTAAGTGTCCATCAAAGGGTAACTGGATAAAGAAGTCGTGGTATATAAACTCAACCCGATACTACCCAGCTATAAAAAAGATGAAATCTTGGGTCTCCCTCATGGCACAGGGGATTGGGACTCTACACTATGAAGCTATTGGCAGCCACTGCAGCATGAGTTCGATCCCCCACCAGGGAACTAACCCACATGGAGCAGCAGACCTCTCCTGTCTTGCCCGTTGCTCCCCTTAGTAGTGTATTTTGGTAGACTTGCCTGTTCTGCTCCTCACTTTGTCTCTGGTGAATCCTCTTACCCTCCTCACCTCTGGCCTGCACCCTAGCTCTTGTATGTATAAATGAATAAAATGAATCTTGAAGAAAAATAAAATAAAATAAAATAGAAAAGCTAAAATCTTGACTTTTGTGACAACATGAATAGAACTTGAGGTGATTATGCTAAGTGAAGTAAGTCAGAAAGTGAAAGAAAATTATAGGATGGTTTCTCTCATATGTGGAGATAAATTATCAAAACAAAAGAACTAACAAATCACAACAAAAACAATGTTTAGACATTGTGGTTACCAGAGAGAGAGGGGAAGGGGTAGACAGGGAAGACAGAGGGCATCAACCTAATAGCAGGAAGGGCAGTAGAACTTTGATGGTGGGTTAGGTGAGGCTTATACACACATAGAGGTGAAGATGAACCCCTAAAATTTATATAGGTTTGTGAATCAATAAAGTTTTGTTAATTAAAAAAACAACTAAGCATGTGATATGGTACATGATAGAAACATGCATAAACTATTATGGGAACACAAAGGAGAAAACACAACTTGGGTTCCTAATTCTTCCTAGGCACTGACTGCACTAAATTTCCTATTTAGATCTATGACAATGTCAAGGACATAGAATCATTCTCAGCATGGGTATCAATAGCTGATTATATGAGATCATATAAAGTAAATGAAATGAAGTTTTCCTATATCTAACACAGAAAGGAAAGGAGAACAAGAAAGGAGAAATAGCATTTAGTGAGTATCTATGATATACCACAAACTCGACTAGCTCTGTATATAGACATTGGTATACATACAGTATAGGTGCTATTATCTCCTCCTTACAAATGAGGAAGCTGCAGTATAGAGAGAAGAATTTGAGTAAATGGCACATCCAAAATTCCCACCCAGAACTGTCTGCATCCAAAGTGAGCCTACCAAACAACCTGATTTGTTATAAATTAGTGATAGTGATTATAATAACCCATTAGCTCTACCTTGGTTTCTTTGATACTACACTATGGATCAAAGCTCCTTAAACTTAGCCAAATAAAATCATCAACTTGGTCCAGAGTCTGGAAGAAGCCTGAGTCTCAGGTGGGTTTTAGGTGATCCCAGCTGTGGAAATTCAGGGGCCATGAAACAGGAGGACCAAGGCATAGTCAGTTCAGACTGCTTACCAACAGGGCACTCAGGTCTGATCTCCAAAATGAGCCTCTTTCTGCTCAAAACACTCCCTTTCCTGGAAATCTCCTAGTCTTCATTGCAGCTCATCTCAATAGGTATTGGAAAACCCTTCTTATCCTAAGCACAGGTTGCATTTGGTAGACTAATCCACAGACCTAACTTAAGAGGTCTTTATGTTTTTTTTTTAAGAAGCTTATTAACATAAATGAAATTTTTATTTACAGACTATTGAAAAGGAGAGCACAGATAAATTTTTTTCCAGCAAGGTGGGCTTTAATTGTTGATTTTACCATGCTCCAATGTAGGGCTGGCAACTTGGCCCTTCATTTCTGAAAACCCATTAAATCCAAATTTCATTGTGAGAATATTTTTAACTCATGGATAAGTCTCGACCACAGATCATAAGTATGCTGTAAAAACAATTCCATTACATAGCCAATTTAAGCTATTTTTTTACTTTTCACTATCTCTGTATTTACTGATTATTAGAAATATTCCACACTTAAGTGCTTTTCAGAATCCACTGCTTATAGAATAATTTCTCAAGTTTCATTTCCACAAATTTCAAATACTCCAGGTCCCTTGTGACTGTGAGAGGCAAGGACACCATGTGATAATTAGTGTTGTCTCAGCTTGGCAAATGGAGAAAGTGGGAATCTGAGAAGTCCATTAGTTTCTTTCCAAGATCCCACTGGGAATTATAAGAAAAATGAGAATAGGAACATTATGCTCTGATAGCTTCTCAGTTCCTTATTTTTGTGATAAAGAGCCAGTTTCAGTCATTGGTGGAGTTGCTCTCTGACCTGGGAAGCTTAGCAAACTTCTCCAGACCCCTAGAGATTAGAGATTCTTGTCTGTACATTAAATTAGAGATTCTGGCTCAAGTGGGTTGTTAATCTTTTCCATCTAAGAAAACCATCCCACTTTGGCAATGCATTATAGATTTTGTCTAATTTATAAATGTTGGCTTCTTACTGAAATAAAACCATTAATTTTATCGTGTGTCTAGATCCCACGTGCTTTGATCTATGTTAGGGACACCTTCTTTCCCACTTTGGTTTTATGGTCACTCTCATCTGCTGATGCAACTCATGTAAGCCTTCAATTGGAACACTTATAATATTCAGAAGTGCTCAAAATGCTGGCAGATTTTTCCAAAATAATGTGAATAATGATGGAAAATGGAGAGTTTACTAAGAGTCGGTTCATGCTTAGATCTGGGTTTTTGGCACAGGGAGGAAATTATTAAAACACCATTTGATTAAGTCTTATGAGCGATCCAGTCTCTGCAAAAGGGCAGCAGGTTATAGTGAGTGACAGCACCTACCATGGCATAACAGATCTGCCTAGAAAGCTGTATCTCCAGAAGAGGAGATATCCATTATGAAGTCTGCAAAAGCCCATGACAAGGAGAGTTGGTAGTTTGAAGTCCCTGTGATTCTGAAGAAAGTGTAGATGATTTTTGTTTGCTCCAATGAATAACACCTAGTTTGTAGGTTACATACTGCCTATATCTGCTTTTATTTTGAAATGTTTATTTACTATGACAATTTTTCCCACATTTGATCTGGTATAGGTGCAATTTTATTTCACCTTCTACATTTATAATATTAACAAGTATATTGAATATCGCTGAGACTGTTAAATATTCTCAATCAAAAGGCTCAGTGGAAGGTTGTTTACTTATCTGTTAGGTATCTACTGATGTTTTATAGACTAATAGATCAAATAGGTAATTTTCTTCAAATTGGTGTTCTATCTCTGACCTGGATGCAGACAAAATTCTATTGCAAGGTAGAAAGAAAAAGTTTTTTTTTTGTTGTTATTTTTTAGGAAATCTTAAAATCTGTGTCTATTTATGCACATTGTTCTTAAATATTTCAATTTTATCTAATATGTAAATCACATAAGTACAGTGGTCTACGCATATATTTATAAATAAAAAAGTAAATAACTACATGTATATATTGGGGTTCTATATTCAGAAAATTTTATTCATGGAACTTAGTGATCAAAGAAGTTTGGACATAGCTATTACAGTTACTGATTCAGGACCTCCCTGGTGGCGCAACGGGTAGGCTTGGGGCTGAGGAGCTGTCGGCAGCTGGAGCCCAAGTTCGATGCCCGGCTGGGGAGATTCCCATATGGTGCAGCAGACCTCTCCTGCCTCCTCTGCTGCTCCCCTCAGCAGGGTTGTTCAGTAGATCTGCCTGTTCTGCTCCCCACTCTGTCTCTGGTGAACCCTCTCATTGCCCCACACCTCTGGCCTGCAACCCAGCTTGTATGCATAAATAAATCTTTATAGTTACTGATTCATAACAAAATCACACTATCTTTCAGAGTAAAATCAACTTGCTGGCGGGTATACTGCTGAGTAAAATATATATGGGGAAGTTCGTAGATGAACAAGAAATGAATATTAGTAAAGCAAGAAAATCTTTTCTTTTTAATTGATGCAACAATACCTTTTTTCTTTTTTGACTGCAGAATCTCAAAAAACTGTTTTTTGAAATAAAGTTCACCTGATTGAGAAAAGCCACCTAGCTTGTGAGAAAGGAAACCACTATACAATGAATGTCTATGTTCATATGCTGAACCTAACCCCTGGTATGATGTAATGTGGAGGTGGGGTCTCTAGGGTGATTAAGTCATGGGGATGAAGCCCTTATGAATGGGATTAGTGCCCTTATAAAAGAGGTCCTACAGAGATTTCTCGGCCCTTACGAGGGCACAAGAAGACAGTCATCTATATAAAGCAGGAAGCAGGCCTTTACCAAACACCTGTTCTACTGGGGCCTGGATCTTCGATTTTACAATCTGCAGACAGTGAAAAATAAGTTTCTGTTGCTTATAAATCACAAAGTCTATGGTATTCTGCTGAAGCAGCCCAAGCAGACTGAGAAGGAAATAGAGACTAAGACAGACTTGCCTCTTGACAGCTTTGTGATCTTGGCCAGCATTTTCATCATTGCTAAAAAGGGGGTTAACCAGATCACTGATTTTGCTCCAGAATGAGAGGTGAATGGAAGTGGAAAATATAGTCATGACAAAGGGTAAGATCTTACCTCTCCTCTTGGAGTGGAATAACAATATTTAACTAATTCTACTGGATAGATGGTCTCATCGTACATCTAAAAAAATACCTCCATAGAACCTTAATTATTGGTTTATACTTTCCTCAGTCTATTTCCAAGTTGCTTTTAGCATGTTTCTTTGGTGTTGTCCATTTGTTCTCATTTAGTCCTCTCAATTATTTCTTTTTCACTTTCTGTAATTAACTCTCGTTTTTTGCATTGGAATTTTTGGCAGAGAAACAGGAAATAGAAGACAGAGAATGGAAAAAATAAGTAGTGATGTTCCCCCCACCATCTTTTAAAAATGTAACAATTTCAGGTTTTCTTTTATGTCAAGATTTTAAAAGTCTAAAGTATTTTTAACTTCTACAGAAAAATGAGCAAGGATGCCTCACAAATACTAATGCTAAGGAAATAATATATGTATAATTTATATTGCCTTAGCAAGAACAGAATCTAAATATATTTTAGATACGGTTAAAACTTTAGAAAGAAAAAATTTCCTTTCTCTTATTTTTCATTTTATTTTATTCTTCCATTTTTGCTTTTACCCTTTTATTCTCCTATCCTTTATACCTCACAGTATAAAATTCCAATGGAGTTCAGCATTCTGTCATAGAATTACAGTGATGTAATTTCTTTGCTCACTCAAATTTAGAGTATATTATGATGACTTGAATTTCTTCTAAACTGCTTATTCTACATTTTATATATCTTTTTACTGCAAATGGAAAAAAATATCAGCCTCTAGCTTATTCTAAATTATAAAAGTTCCTTCTGAGAAACAAACAGAAAATTCAAATGTTCTAGCATAAGAGCTAAAATCACTGAAATTGAAAACAATCAGTAAAGAAGACCAGAAGCTAGTTTTCTGAAAAGAAAATCAATAAAATTGGCTAATCTCAAGATGGATTAATTAGAAATATAACTGAATTTAACAAGGTCACAGATTCAAAGTTGAAATACAAAAAATCAATTTTATTTCCATATGCTAGCAATGAACAACTAATAATTAAAATAAGAAAGTAACATTTAGAAGATGAATAAAATATATGAAATATTTAGAGATTTAGCAGGTATGTGTACAAAAACTTGTACACTGAATGCTATAAAACATTGTTAGGAGAAATTAAAAAATCTAAATAAATAAAGAGATACAACACGTTCATGGATGTAAAGACTCAATATTGTTAGGGTGTTAATTTTTCCCATGCTATATACTGAATGTAAAACCAATCAAAATGCCAGCAGGTTTTCTTTTTCTACTATGAAACACTAACAAGTTGATTCCAAAATATAAAAGAGCATAATGAACTAACATGATTTTTATAAAGAAGAGTAATCTACAGTAATCAAATAGGGTGGTATTGATTTATGGATGGATATGTAGAACAGTTGAACACAATAAAGATTCCAGAAATATGTCCATAGTAAGTCAATTGGTTTGGATAATCTTTGTTAACAAATTGTGCAGGGCAATTGGATAACCATAAGGGAAAAAAGTAATATCAACACCTTACTGCAAACCTTAAACAATCATTAACTCTAAATGGACCATAAGTCATAGTCCTAAATGTAAAGCTATTAGACTTGGTAGGAGAAATTCTCTGATCTTAAGTTTGTCAAATTATTTAATAACACTCATCAACATTGAGATCGTTACTGACTTTAAAAGGCTCTAATCTATACTATCTTGGTGTGCTGAACATGAATATAACCCTGAAATTTTTTTATTAGCTCTTGTTTTGAAGATATTTCATATAATTCATTTTATATGTTTCACAGTGTAAATTTATCCAGCAGGACTGCAACAACATCCTAAATCAGTCTAGAATGATGTAATACTGTATTGCATTGCATAATACCATCATGCACACATCATCCAGAGTTGATCGCATCATTTTCTGATGCAATGCAATACTACTGCCAGGTGGCTGCTGAAGTAAGTTGACGTCAGCAGTGCATTATAGAAAGCCCTGTCAGAAAGGCTGAGCACTGAAAATATTTCAGACTTTGTGCCAGACAGTTTAAGCTACTGTACCATAGAACTGTTATTATTTTATCCATTTAGGCACAATACAGAACAGTAACGCCTCAAAAGTGCGTTCATAGCGTGGACAATTTCTGCTCTATTTGTGGGGAAGTGACATTTGCCAACAAGAAGAAAAGTATCACTTCTCAAGTGAAGAAGGCTTCTCATCTTTCCTTCAGATGCAAGGTTGATGACCAAGACAAGCCTTGGGCTCCCCATATATGCTGTGCTACATGTCCAACAGAGCTTTCACAGTGGTTCAGTGGCAAAAGACCATCAATGCTGTTTGCAGTCCCCATGGTGTGCAGAGAGCCAAGCAACCACATCAAAGACTGGTACTTCTGCTTGGTTCCTCCTCTTTCCAGTGGAATAACAAAGCAAAAGAAGTCGAGAATAGCCTACCCAAACATTCCATCTGCATTGAGACCAGGTCCATATAGTGAGGCACTTCCTATTCCAGAACCTACCTCAGAATATTCTCTTGATTCATGATGAGGACAAGGGTGAGCCGATCCGTTCTTCTCCTGTTCCATCAGCATGCAGTGATCCAGATTTTCCCTGTGGTGCATCATCAACCCCATGCAGACTAACACAGGAAGAACTCAATGACCTGATTCATGATTTGGACTTAGCCAAGAACAAGGCAGAATTGCTAGGATCAAGACTCCAACAATGGAATCTTCTAGAAGAAGATGTCACAATTGCTTTCTATCGAAAGCATCACCAGCAGTTGAAGCCTTTATTGAGAAAGGAAAGTACTCTGGTATTCTGTTCTGATATTGAAGGCCTCATGAATGCCTTAGAAATCACTCATGACCCACAAGAATGGAGACTATTTCTAGACTCTTCGAAACTGAGTCTTAAGGCTGTGCTTTTGCACAATGGAAACCATCTTCCATCTATTCCAGGAGGGCATGCTGTCCACATGAAAGAGACATATGATAATTTAAAGCAGATACTGAATTCTACTGAGTAAAATAAGTACAGCTGGCACGTCTGTGGTGATTTGAAGTTAGTTTTCCTTTTAATGGGACTGCAGCAGGGATATACAAAATACATGGGTTTCTAATGTGAGTGGGATAGCCGAGCAAGTAAACTGCACTACTTGTGGAAGGAAAGGACTCGCAGACAAAATGTAGCAGTTGGAGAGAAGAATATCCAGCACCCAGCTCTGGTCGGGGCTCACAAAATCCTGTTACCACCCCTTCACATCAAACTAGATTTGATGAATAATTTTGTGAAATCCATGGACCAGACTACACCAGCTTTCCGATACCTGCATGAAAAATTTCCTCGACTCAGCGAAGCAAAGATTAAAGTGGGAGTTTTGTGGGTCCTCAGATTCAAGAGCTCTTCAAAGATGACCGGTTCAACAACTTGTTGCAGGGTGATGTGAAACAAGCATGGAATGCTTTCGCCTAGTGTCTACAAACTTTCTTGGGAATATTAGGGCAGAAAACTACAAGGAACTAGTAGAAGACATGCTAATGCAGTATCAGAAACTTGGCTGCAATATGTCTCTAAAGATCCACTTCCTTCATTCCCATCTAGATTTCTTCCCTGAAAACCGGTACGGTTAGTGATGAACATGGCAAACGTTTTCCAAGACATCGCATCAATGGAACAAAGATACCAGGGAAAATGGTCCACTACAATGCTGGCTGACTACTGCTGGACACTCTCTAGAGATGTTCCTGAACAGCTGCACAAGAGACAAGTGAAGAAATCTAAGAAGCAGTCTATGACTTGATTTTTTACAGCTATTAACTGTAGGTCTATTACTATTGGCATGCATTTCGTGATGTAAACATCAACTTATTGCAGATTACAAAAAAACTAGAGCCAAATTAGAATTTTACTGTCATATTCGTGTTGAGCACATACAAATTGATAGGAAATGACTAATTTTATCTTATTTTTTTTTAAAGATTTATTTATTTATACATACAAGCTGGGGTACAGGACAGAGGAGTGGGGTGGTGAGAGGGTTCACCAGAGACAGTGGGGAGCGGAACAGGCAGATCAGAAATACACTGCTGAGGGGAGCAGCGGGTGAGGCAGGAGACATGTACCGCACCATGTGGGATTCTCCCTGGCTAGGCGTCGAACTCGCATCGCGCTGCCGACAGCTCCATAGTACAGCGCTCAACCGCTGGGCCACCAGGGAGGCCCGGAAATGACTAATTTTATTTCAGTAACATGACTTTTGTAAAAATTTGTTGACCAGTGTAATTAAGAATAATTATGAACCTAATAAATATGACTCACTTTTTTTGATAAATTGGATTTTATCAACACATCACACCAAAAAAACCCTTTGTTTTTAAATATATACTGAAAAGAAAAGACAAAGACAATGGCTGGGAGAAAATATTTGCAAACATGTATCTAATAAATAACTTTTAACTAGAATATATAAAGAATTCTAATTCAATATCAAAAAGACAAATAGCCAAATTTTAGACAAATGACACTTCACAAGAGAAGACATATCAATGGTTAATAAGTCATTAGGAAAAAACAAATCAAAATTATATTGAGATATCACTGCAAAAATTAAAAAACTAACCATACCCTACGTTGAAGAGAATGTGGGGGCAACTGGAATTCTTATGCATTGTTGGTGGTAAAGTAAACTTGTTTACAAAACAATGCAATACTATTATTTGTTTATAATATAATACTATAATACAATAGGCTATTATCGAATTATATTATTACATTAAGATATGCTATTTGTGTGGCTAAGAAGGCACCTAGTGGAAGTTTGGAAATACTTTATAGTGAACAGGAATTTTTCTAAAGCTAACATCCAAAAAATATCATCCCAAATATTTTAAATAGGAGAAAAATGAAGCTCTTATTCTCTGGGCAGACATACAATAAGATAATAAAAAAGCAGGCATGAAAGGAAACAAGAAAGGCCTTGAGAAAAGGAAAAGGGAGTAGAATTATGGGAGATGGAATATCACGAGCCATTGGCATAAATTTAGCTGTAGAGGAAATGACAAGTCTGCAGACTTCCCCCGAAAGAGGGCATCTGCTGTGAAGGTGGAGCATGCCCGATCTGAAGAAGCAGCAAATGGTGAAGGGCAGTAAAGATTTTTAACAAGTGCTTCTTCTGGATCCAAGAAACTGGTTCCCCTACTGCTTCCCTAATCTCTCGGGGGAGTCTTCACACTCATTTTTGCTTGGTGTTCTTGGTCTTTGAGACTATTCAGCATATGGTCAATGACTGTTCAGGGTCTGGGTGGATATTCAGAGATGGGCATAGAAATGGGTAAGTTTTAGAAACTTCTTATAGTGGTTGCAGAACAATTTTATGTCCACTGACTCTAATGATAAAAACGATGGCTTCTATCTTTTATGTTGTTTTTTCCCCAATTTATTTTTCTTTCCATAATAGTATGGGGTCTATGAGAGATCGAAAAAAAAATCAGAAGTGAGTGGAGGAAATCAAATAGTGGAGGAAACTATTCCCTCTCTCTTTCCCTTTATCTATATATTATACAGTATATTATATAGTATACATACTACACATAATATATACATTATATGTTATATTATATACATCATATATTATGTGTAGTATGTATACTATATATTATATTGTATATATAAAACATCTAGAGACCATACAATTATTGTTTGAGTGTTTAACTCTGCTGAGTCTAGATGGAGAGAAAAGGTAATACACTGTTTCGTGAAGTTTTTAATCAACCTCTGAATTGATGGCTTTTGCAAATTTCTTGCCATTTTCTTTTTTACTTTGAAGAGCAACAAACATTGTTAATATCTCAAACTGAAAATTTGGGAAATTCTCTAAAGGAAATGAAAGTATTTTTTTCTTTGGAATTTCATGCACAATGAATGGTTCACATCTGGCACCAAGACTATAGATCATTAATGGTGCAAGAACACTGAAAACTGAAATAGTCAAAGAAAAACACAGGATAGATGGAGTCAGGGAATATATCAAGCATCTTTGTCACTTAAATGCAAAGATGATTATATAAAAGTAAGCCTCCATTTTTTCTGCCAGCTAGTTTTTTGGAAATGATTAGCATTTCTTAGGAGGATAATTGCTCTACCAGTTAGGAAGCTGGAAATCTTAGGAATCAACTTTTTTTAGTTTCCACAATTCATATATTATTTTTTCTTTATGATAATGGTGTCATTTGTTACTTATGATCATGAGTGATCACTGAACTAAAATAAAGCAGAATAAATTTTTAAAGACTTACCCCCCAAATAAAATTATAACTAAAAATCTTGACTTATTTTTTCTAACTCAGTCACTAAATTTCCTGTGATGTATACAGATTAAAGTCTTTATCAGTGGCAACTATCATTTTCATCTAAAGGGCATCTGATATTGTAGTGTATCATTAAAAAAACTGTTTCACCTCTTTTTCCTCTGCTACTGAACAAAGAATTAAGAATAAGAATGTCTAGATTTTTGCAGCTGGAGTAATACCACTGATTAATTCAGTCATATTTACTATCTTTAGTAAAACTTACAGTCCTCCTCTAAGGCTTGCTAGAGTGTGGATCCACCCAGTTTTTTCTAGTTCGACTGGCTGCACAATTGCCTCACCATGTCTGTGCGTTCGTTTCCATGTCCTGACTTTGCCAACGCTACTTTCCATGCCTGGAAGTGTCTCAGATCTTCCTTTCCAGTTTTTCAAGGCTTTCCCCCCTGTCCCCTAGATCCTCTCTGGACCATTCCAGCCCAGGTGTTCTCTTCCTCAGCTAAGTGTCTGGAGTCTCTCAAGTCTCCTACACATACCTATGACCACTTATCTTGCTCAGCAGACTGGAAGCACTCTCAAGGCATGTGTTCTCAAGGTCTAGAACAAGGAAATCCTGAGACAACTAAATAGGAGAGGCAGGAAAAGCAGCACTTATCAACATTACTTGTTTCCAGTCTTTACCTCCTTTATCACTGGTCTTCAACTACTTAATGGAGGGGAGAGGAAATGGGAGACAAAAAGGAGAGGGAAGAGAACTGGATGGACATTTGGCTGGACTTGGATTAACCTAATGTAGCTGATGATATTTAGCAATGCAGAGAAGCTAAAGGTTGCAACCCTACTAAAGAATGACAACATATATATCAATTTTCAGCAATATTTGCTAGTGATTTTTCAGAATCATTTGAAGTGTTTCTAGGATTACAAAATTGTAAAATTATGTAATGTTTGCTTGGGTCACTTCCCCAAGTCCCTTTCTGAGCATCCTCTCTTGTGAGATCTTTCTCTCAGGCATTCAGTCTTGCCATACAGCTGTGCATAGTCACCACCAAAGCACCAAGAACCCTCTCCCTCTGGCCCCGCCCACCCCAATCTCATAGAGATCACAATCCCTGTTATAAGAATCCTTGCCAGGATATTCCAAGATGAAATGTAGCCCTGACAGAGAATGAATGGGTATGGGGTTGCAGAGAAATTTATGCATAAAACAGGAACCTGGTTCAAGTGAACATTTTGAATGTAAGCGGTAGAATAACAGGTCATTGAGCTCCTTGAAAACTTTCTGTTCTCTTTCTCTTGCTCTATTGTATATGCATAAGACACTGCTTTCAAATATTGTCTTTAGTGATTGGATAATGGACAGACAGGATAATAAACAAACATCTGAAACTATGTGACACATCAAGGCAGCTTTGATTACTCTGCTTACTCAATAAACTTCGCATCTGCACACTTTCCCTCTCACATCAACTATAAGCTCTCTGAAGACAGTGTCTTAGTTTTTTTTAAGACAAGTAGACTATTTGATAAAAATGGACATTCAGGAGTGTTTTTCGTTATATTTATAATAAAATATGACTTTTCCTACCCATTTGGAATCAGGATAATTGTTTTGAAGCCTTAGGATTTTGCTATGCAATGCAAAATTTGAAGTACATATTGCATTATTTGTAGTGGAAGAAGAAGAATAAATGGGAAACTTTCATTGGCATTAGCTAGTGATCCTCAAACTTTAGGGTGGATAAGAACTTTCTGGCCTGCAGATTGCATTTCAGATTCTTGGGCCTAAGAGATTCTGATTTAATAAACCTGGAGAACAAGGATTTCTAAGTATGGTAGAAAATTGTGAGGCATATTTTAGCAGCACATTGCATTAAAAGGGTATGGTTGTATTTTCAGTTAAAAATGTCATTTTTTCCCCAGTCAATAAATTACTGAGTGTCCTTATGTACAAAACAAAGATAAATCAGACATGGATTTTATTATATATTAGGGAAAATAAGTCTCAATAATCATAATAAAGGTCAATCTTAGTATTTAAGAGTTCTGGGAACTCTTTAAAGAGCTCTTAAATAAGTGGAACTCTTAAATAAGTAGAGATCACTTAAGTAGTGGAGATTGAAGGGGATATAAATATGGAAATTTGGAGATATTATGAAAGGACATTTTAAGAAAAGGTAACTGTATTAGCAAAGACATTGGGGTAGAAAATACAAGATGTGGAGAGTGTGGGCATTCTCATGATGGAATACTGGAGCAGTTGGAAATGAGGTGGGTAGCTGAGTTCCGAGGTATGGTTGCAGATTGTGTAAACATAACCTTGGTTGGGGGAGACACCCAGATCCTCTCTGCACCATTCCAGCTCAGATGTCCTCTTCCTCAGATAAACGTCTGGGGTCTCTCAAGTCTTTTACCACATACCTTTGACCACTTACCTTGTTTAGCAGATAGACAAGAGAAGAAAGAGAAGAAAACCCAAATATCAAGACTTGTGACTCACTCAAGCCTTCAAAGGGGAGTCGATGAGATAAAGATTTGATAGTCTATTTTTTCTTAATTAAACTAAATATGGCATCGATGAGCATTCTGATGCGGGTCTGTGACTTCACTTCTATGTGCTCCATGATACCAACTACTATTACTTGAGACAAACAAAATGAGCCTCTCAAATTGGAAAATTAAAACCAATATAAAAACTATTGAAATAAAAGTCAATGTACTGTGTCTACCTAAGATATTTCTAAATATATTTTCATAGATTTGATCAGATACTTATATTTTGGATTACATGTATCATTTATATAAACACTGAAGAAGTTCTAGGAAACTACAAAAATATTACAGGGTATTCTCTTGCTTGCCTTCCTCTTAAAAATGAAACAAAACAAACAATACAAAGACCTGAACTCCCTAAGGGTTAAAAAATCTCACTAAAGAAAACAAATGCGAGGTAAGCTAGAGTCATGGGAAATGGTAGAGAAAGAGTGAGAGACTCAAACCTACCACAGATGGAGCAAAGATTTTCCAGATGTGGAATTCTTTCTATGGATCAGTGCTGTTAGCTTGGCTCGCTTAGGTTCTACCAGGAAAGAATAAAAGGCAGCGATGGCTTCCTTCTAACTTCTCTCTGTGATCTAACTATAAAGCTACTTTGCTGAAATGTAATATTTTGTTTCCTTTAGGAAAATGTCTTGATATCTGTGATCTGCAGTTATTTTTTAAAATTGGCTTCCATTCTAGATGGGATTGCTTCTGGAAGGCCTGAAGATATTTGAATTCATGTTGGAATATCTCCATTTGGAAGGACATTTCTAACATCCCTTTGTTACAGTCCTCTTGTCCGCCTTACAGAAGGTCAGGGTGCTCCCTGCATGTGAGGATGAGGGGTCACTGCTCTGTTTATGTTTTGCTGTCACGGACCATCTGGGAGAGTGGTTCCTGATTAGCTGCGGAGTGATGAGTGCCATCTCAGAGTCAGGGTCACAGATTAGACTGAGATGACTTGTTTCTTTGTAAAGGTTCCCAGATTTGGTGCTCAAAAATATTACAGAATAATGAAATTTTTCATGATATTATAATAAACAGGCAGGCTTCCCACTTTATTGGAGGCATTAAATATGAAAAGTCTTTGGGACACCTGCCTGATCTTTGTTTTGCATAGATGAAAGCAACTGTGTTCATCACTGTAGATAGCATGCAGCCATTAGAAGTCTCAGGAAAAAAAATCACGGCCATGTCTCAATCCCACACACATATGTCATTTTTCTTACTTAAGACATTACAAAGTCATAGGGTATAGATAAGTCAAATAGCATTCTTTTTTTCTCATTAAAGAAGTTTAACTTTAAAAATGTATCAATTATCTCACCCTGATTATTGGCTTGTTCATTTATATTCTCCCCTCTTTTGGTATTAGAGTGTTAGTTATTATTATTCTGCATTTTACTTAGTATATTTAGTGGAATGAGGGAATGTGAGTATCATCTATTGAAAATGTCAATTGTTAGGGCAAAATCACTTGACTCAAATATGTTAGGTACAAATTAAAAACTGAATAGCATGTTCAGGATGATTTGACATGATTTTTAAATGTATGTAATTATCTAGTCAAGGGTTAAAAGAAAATCCATGAATCTCATATGATGGTACTGATGTGGATGAGAACGGCTAAAAAAGGTGGTCCAGAAGTTGTGTGGGCCACAGGGCTAAGTATGAAGTAGTAGTACAGCATTAAGGCTAAAAAGGCAGTCCAACTGTGAGAAGTTATAATTTTATCGAGCATGCTCTATATACTTGTTTCTTACCAGGTCTTATGGAGTAAGACAAACTACACAGCAGACAAAAGTATGTCACAGCTCTTCATTGAGGCTGTTATTGCATTTTGGGAACCAAAACATAAGAAAGTGAGAGTGATGTCAGCTGTTGGGTAAAATTAGGCAAAAGACTATTTTTGATATTAACTGGGTAGTCAATAGGAATTTGAAGGATGTGGAATTATCTGAGGGCAAGGGACTCATTCACACTAGATGCAACTAAAAGCCTGAGGTGTGAGGATGCAGAGATAATTCACGGGGGTGTCCTGAGAGCTGGAGCCAACGCCCATGGGCCATTTGCAATAGTAGTAGGTACTTTTTCCATTTCTCTCCCCAGTTTGCTTCATCCCTAGCCTCTCTGTCTAAGCCTGAGTGCTGTGCTATCTTGAACCTTCTTGCAGAAAGGTTTTCCTCTGTGGTTCCATCTCACAATCTATACACACTTTTAGGTAAAGCACCTAAGGCATAGGTTGTTTGACTCTCCTGGCTTATAAGAGATGAGGCAGAGGGGGAAGAGGAGAAAGAGAGAGAGATTGGCTTCAGTCACTTGTCAGCCAATGTTTTCTGTGACTTGAGTCAAGTGTGCTCCCCATCCCAAAACCCTTCCCCAGTCTGACTCCTGGCATGGGTTAGGACAGGAGGTCATGTGGACGCTCCTTGAGGGGTAGAAGATAAGATGAACAATGAAACCAGTCATATTCAAAGGGGGGGGGTTCACCTCAGAGTGGAACAATTGGAGAAGGTTTATGTGTAGAAATTGGCACTAAAGTGAATTTTTAAAGGAGGAGTATGATTGGAAGAAAAAGCTAAGAGTAAACTCCAGGTGCAAAGGCATAAAGGCAGAAATATGTAGCTAATATAAATTATTACTAATTTTATTTTTACTAATGTTGGTCGTATTTTTTATTAGAACATTTGAAGTGGGACAGATGGTGATGTTAAACATGGAGAAGGATAGAAAGTATCATCTTTGGAACAAGAGTGATTCATGTGCTGGATAGCTTAGTAAGTACCAAAGATAAGACAGAGGGAGTACCTAGCTCTCTTCTCAGAGTACATGGTAGGGAGAAAATAATACACTGCTATTGATAATATATTTAGAAGTTATTTTTTTAAACTTGAAGAAACTGAAAGGAAGAAATGAAATAATTAGAATAAAGAGCTAAGAAGATTTTGCTTAAGAAGAAAAGGTAAAAGCTTATATTAGTGGATGGTGTAACATGTTTCAGGATCTATGCCTTTAAAAAAGTTTTCACATTAAGAATATATTAACTGGACCTCCCCGGTGGCGCAGCGGTTAAGCGCTGCGCTGTGGAGCTGTTGGCAGCGGCGACGCGAGTTCGACGCCCGGCCAGGGAGAATCCCACATGGCGCGGCAGACCTCTCCTGCCTCGCCCGCTGCTCCCCTCAGCAGTGTGTTTCTGATCTGCCTGTTCTGCTACCCGCTCCGTCTCTGGTGAACCCTCTCGCCGCCCCACGCCTCTAGCCTGTACCCCAGCTTGTACATATAAACAAAAAATAAATCTTTAAAAAAAAAAAAAAAGAATATATTAACTAAGTTCTTTTACTACAATGTATCTATACAACAGAATATTATTTAAGTGCTAAAAGAAAAGAACTATAAGGTTATGAAAACACATGAAGGGAAACTTAAAAGCATATAGCTAAATGAAGAAGACAGTCTGAAAAGAATGCATGCCGTACCATTACAGAATTACACAAAACAGTTTCCCTGCCTTAAAATCCTTTGTGCTCCCTTGATTCATTCCTTTCTTCCCCTACCCCTGGCAACTCCTGATCTTCATTTCCACAGTTTTGCCTTTACTAGAATGTTCTCTAATTTGAACTTACTCTCCACTCCATTTTCCTGTGAATCTAAAACTATTAAAACAACAACAACAACAACAAAATCTATTAATTAAACTACTCTTAGGTGGCTAGCACTGTTTCCAGTGACTTTCAAAAAGGGGGCTTGAGAGACTATGGGGAGATAAGACCAAGCTAAATAAAATACTCAAAAGACAATGAGCACATATGGTTAAGTATGAAAATGATCAGTCCTCAATGTGTATACTATAGAGATATCATTTCAAAAAGTACGAAATTAAACGAGCAAGCATTGTTAAGAAGACTTCACAGTAAAGGTGGGATCCAAATAAGTCCTTAGGGAATGGGGGAGATAAGTTCTGGAAGGGAAACCGGAGGTGTGAAGGTCAAACTATGCAGAAGCAAATTCAGAAGAAAATTGAGGTTGCTTCCTTGGCTACAGAGGAAGGCACATGATAGAAGAGGATGGGAGATAAGATTGGAAAGGAAGGGTAAGGCCAGATCATGGAACACATTTGTTCATCAGCCTGAGGAGCCTTGGCATTTAACCACCACCCTCAGTATGGTGGTTAAGAGCACATTCTAATCTGCATTGCTTGCTCTGAATCCCGCCTTGGCCATAATGTGATGTTGGGCTGTTCAGGAAATTTTTCTAAATCTTCATAATGTGGAAAATAACATCTATAGTATAGGGTTGCTAAAGGATTAAATGAGTTTGTATCTATAAAGTGCTCAGAAAAGTGAAGGCACAGAGAGAATCTGCTTACTATTATTATCCATTCAACCATTCATTCTATCAACATTAAATCAAAAACCTTTTATGGTGCAGGGAAAAATGTCTGCCTTTCAGGAATTCACAGCACAGTAGGAAAAATGCTTACAGAAATGTATCCAAGAAGATGATAGGGGAAAAGGTAGAGAAATTAAAGAAGGAATTAACTGTAATATTATTTTCCATTTATCTATTCCCTTAAATCCATAGGAAAATAATTGATTTAACAGTCTTCTTAAGAAGCAGTTGATAACATGAGTGTTTGGGAGTCACTGGAATGTGTTTTCTGGGGAAGCTTAATTAGAAGTATTTCAAAAACAAAACCAAAACCCCACTGTGGGGGAAAGTGAGGATTCTGGTGACCCCTTTGCTTAAGCATCACTTCTAAAATTCTATTGGGTAGAAAGCTAATGGGCAGCTTTACTACCCAATCACAGTGGTAAGATATATCACTTCTAAAATCCACCATCCACTCTTCTGAAATGGTCAGACTGGTCAGACTAGTTTTCTCACAGCAGGATGAATACCAGCCTTTTCTTAGGCATTGGTTTAATAATTGCCTTCAATTTCTGGCTTAGATAAGACATATTTCAAAATCACATCTTCATCCTACAATAGAACTTTTAGGGATTGAAAGAGATATTGATCTTAAACTCTTGCCTGTAGAAAACCAGAAAAAAACAAAACTTCCAACTAAAGAAGGAACATAAAAGGCTAGTGATGGAAGGAGAAACTCACACAGGTCAAAGAGATACCTTGTTATATGTAACTTTCCAAAGTAAATGTATCTTTCCAAAGAAATTAGAATCAATGTATAGTTATCTTGTGGATACATATCTGTCGATATTCGTATTATTAACAAAAGAAACTGAACTGCAAACTGTATACTGGCAGTTCTATAAAGATAAATGGAGGCATGGAAGAAATGATATGATTTTTAAACTAAATTAAAGTTCTTTTATTGCTTTCTAAATAAAAACTGATAGAAAGGAGTCTTTTCATTACTCATTTTGCTTCAGGGAGATTGAAAATTAAAAAAAACCCTACTTTTCTACTGATCGAAGATCAAAGTCAATTAAAATACTAAACGCAAAACTGTTTCATTAGCCTGCACTGGTAGTTCATAGCCATCTCTTCCCATTGCTGTCAGCCATTCTTTTTAGGGATAAAGGGAGGCACAAAATGTGCAGAAGAGGAAGACATTTTAAGCTCATAAATGCTGTGAGATGGTATGGTCACTGACAGATTGGAGCTTAACTAAGTGTCTGCATGCATTCTTTGATATGTTGAATCAATTGACTGATTCAAAACTATTTCTTGAGTACCTGCTCTGTGCAACATATTACACTGGGTATGGACTGACAAAAATGAAATGGGGGAATTCTGCCTTTAAGGAGTTCATAGCCTGATATGGAAGATAATTAAAGAACAGAAATACATCATGGGAATCACCCAATGTCAGAAAGATACACCAGTCTTCAGATACAGAGACCTGGTAGACTATTTCAAGTACAGGAGGTAACACTTGAACTGGAGCTTGTAAAGAGAAACTCCTCAAGTACCTGTATTTCTTGAAATATAATAAAAAAGAAAAGGAAATATGCTTGATTGGTTTTGAGATATTGTATATTTGTTTTATGTACTTGGTAATAAATGAAATACCAATAGGACAGTAAGATATAGATTTAGAAAATTACACATATTGAAAAATTTCCTATGAATTGAAGGCTTCTAGCTCTTAAGAATACCTTACTTTTATTTTTCATGAATTCCTTGATACCTGAAAGCTAATGTGTTTCCCCTCAACAGCCCAGTCAAGCACAGCCAACTTTTCAAGGATTAGTTTACACTGGTTTTAGAAAAACTGAGAGGTTATATGTGGGCATACCCTAAATTCCTTCCTCATAAAAAAAAGCAGACAAGCAAAGACCATAGAACTAAGAAAAGTGAAGCAAGTGAGTATTTATAAGCCTTTACTAGAAAAATAATGAAATTCATTTTCTGAGAGTGAAAGGGAATAAAGAATTTGGAATGTTGGCCAAAGCCCAGCCTGGCCAGATAAAGACAATTTTCAAGTGCTGCTGAACCCTGTACAACAGCTGAGAGGCTTTGCAGTTAAAAGAAAGAGCTTCACGTAGAATAGAGTAAGATTTTACGCTTGGCTTTGGGAGTTTAAGGGTATAGATAAAGCATTTGTTGATTTTTAAAAGATCTCATTTATTCATGCATTTACTAAACATCAGTAATACCAGTCACGAACACTACAGAGTTGAATGAAACAAAACTCTATCTTTCAAGGTGCTTACAGTGTAGCGGGTGAGAGGCACTAAAACCTATCTGATCAACATGAGCATAGAGACATAAAATAGGGCAGGAGTCTTACAAAGAGGATTTTTTTTTAATGATTTTAATAATGTATTTTGCTTCCAAAACCTGTTTATTTCTTGGAACATCATTTGTAGGATTTATATGAAGTATACATCCCTATTAATCTTACCTATTAACATATTTTTTTCTTCAGAAAATTCTTTATTTCTTTCTATTTTTTTTAATATATATATTTATTGTTATTTATGTCTTTTACATTTTGTATTCCCCTTGGGTAGCCCACCACCAATTCACCCGTGATCCATCTCCATGGTCCCTTGTGTTCTTTTCTATTCCATTTTGTGCCCTTACCCTCCCCCCCAACCCCCCCACCCCCCACTGAGTGTCTCTCTCCTATTTGGTTTCCTTATAGACCTGTTATAAGTGAAACCATATAAATTAGAGCAGTGCTACAGTTTTTTCCCCTATCAAATCCCTTTGGATCTGTAGATATTGGAAAATGGTTTAGAGTGGAATAGGTCACATGGATAATTCTCTTCATTGAAGCTGTGATGATCAGACTGGGAAAGAGGGAATGTATTTTCATTTTAGTTAAAAAATGTTTTTAGGTCCGTGCATTTCCTTTTTCAGTGATCAAATGCAACCAAGAAATTTCATACCACAGAGAACCGTATCTAGGCTTTGAATATCTAATGTGCTCACAAGGACCTTTGAATGAAATTATGAAAACCTGATTTTTTTTCCCCCTCCACATTTGTGACAAAGAATAGTTGGACTTCTTTTTCTGCTTTAGTGATCACAACATAAAGTCTGGAGAGAACTATTATTTTTTATGTTTCTGAAAGCTACCTTTCACAAGTGTTTCATGCTATAATTATAGATTATTTTTATTTTTTGCATTTTCTGGCCAATAAAATAAGTATAAGGTGAGAATAAACGTTGTAAGAAGAAGAGCAAGGAATGCAACTAAAATCAAATTCTCGTCATCTTTTTCAGTGGTGCCCTTTACACACTTGTATGGAGCAGATCTCCAGATAATACCTACTAATTACCTGGTGGAGATGTTTGCAGTTGTAGAGGTAGTAGGAGTAATGGATGGAGTAGGTGGGGGAAGTTAAATGAAAAGTTTTACAGTCATATTAATTCTAAATCATTCAGATTGAAGCCAAATCACCTTTGTAATTATAACTTACTGATTACCATAGAATACTTACTATAAGCTCATAGCTGTTTTAATCATAGAATAGACATAGAAAAACTCAGAGCCTAGAGAAGAGGACACACAGCAGAGTAAGATAATAGGAATGTAACAGAAAAGTTTTCTAGGAGCACAGAACAAGCAACGATTAACTCTGCCTGGGAAATAATTCATTAAGGAGACAATATTCTTGGATCTAATACAATAAATATGATTTTGAAAATGGGGGTGGGAATAGCCATTTTGGGCTAATGATAATGGTCTGTTTTCCATGAACTGCCATGCAGCCCAACAGAAATTGTGAGGAGTTCTGTGATTTAATTTTAGAATGAAGGATTCCATATTACTCCATATTACTACTTTTCAAATATACTCAGAGAATCACATTTTAGTGACTAAAACAGAATGTTAGTTTTCTAAGTCACATGCTTCTCTGTAATAGGCAAACAGTCTAGTTCATAAGGGTAGACATTGTTCTTCCTTATGCAGTTCATTTCATTTAGGAGGAAGAAAATCATGGCCCATATTTTTTGCCCCTGAATAAGCCATTTTGCTATTTCTCCCTCTATCTCTATCTTTCATGTATGTATACTTTAAAGGTAGTTGGATGACCTAGACAGAGGTATAAAGATAGTTAGAAGGGGTTTTGTGGTTATATGTGGTGGCTGAAGTTGGATAAACATACAAACGGAATAAGAAGAAAAGAAATAGGCATATTGGTGAGATTCCTCCTAGGAGACAGATGGTACATTGGGTAAATTGAGGTGAGTAGAGTAGCAGAATGATTGATAAACACACAAGGAAACTGTAAGAGCAAGATAAAATAATTGTTGTCAGAACTGGAATACTTGAGTAGAAAGGACCACCTGACCAAAGCCAGCATTGCTTCCAGGGAGGCAGATGGGAGCAGGTTATACGACCAAACCTTACAGCTGATTGCCCCAGCTACTCTCAACCTCCTGCTGGGGGTCCTCATTGTTGGAATGCGGAAGAGAGAAAGGAGGGAAACCCACTGACTTTTCCCACAGAGGCCAGCATCCAGGGCACAGTGGTTTGGAAAAGAAGAGTGGAGGGTGGCTGGCGAGGGGGTGGGGGGGCGGGGCAAGATGGGCATCTACAGTACAATCATTTACACTGCATCCAGATTGCCATTGGCCAAGTACACTAAGGAGGAAAGACTAGCTTTATGCTATGGATAGGAAAACAAAGAAAATGTAAATCGATATGATCAAGTCATGTTTTTCAAAGATAACTCTAGTGGACTGATGTAATGATAAATTAAGGTAAGGAAACCAGTTCTAGAAGCTGTTGTAAAAGTCTAGTGGAAATCTGAGACCTGCACTACAGCAACAGCAGGGAGAACAGACAAGGAATGATTAGAAGGTAGTGTGGACAGGATTGCATGCAGGATGTGAGGTGGGACAGGGTGGCTGCTGTGTAGACAGGATTCAATTACCCCAGATACCAGAGGCACAGGAGGATAATATAGTCATAGGAAAATGGGTCAAGGGGTACGCATTTCTCAGGGACTAATCTTTTGTAAAAATCAAAGGTTATTTACAAGAGAGAATTTCATTTTAATAGAGATAAGGATTTCTAATGCTAGGTTAAAATGAGACCAACTCTATCCATAATGAGTGATAACCTCTATCTAAATAGATCTACTCAAAGGCTTATGAAAAAAGTGATCTTTCTTGCACACAAACCGCTGCTTTGCTGTTAATTGGTGCCCTCAGGAAACATTTAAGAACACTTGGAGCAGACGTGGGCAACAGTAGCACAGCTAGTTTCTATTTGGCTGGTCTACATGGTGGTTATAAGCACAACTAATTATCATTAAAAAAACAGCTACCATATTTTAGAGCCTAATTTGTGCCAAGTATTGTTGCCTCAGAATAACAACATGGCAGCTTCTTTATTTATACTCTAAAAATGAGGGAAATGAGGAGAGCAGGTAACTTGCTCTCAGCCACACAGATAGGAAGCAGATGTTAATGGCACTGGGCCCACTCTGCAGAGCCATATAGACTCTGGTGGCAGAATAGAAATTATGTGAGATTATTGTGTGTTGGATACAACTATATTGATACTTGTGTGATTAATTATGGTATTTTTAAATACAAATTGATTTGACTCCATTTCAGATCTAGACAATATATATTCCAATAATCTCTTAAAAACATTTTTACTTGATTCTTTGTCCTGGAAAGCTTTCTGAATAAATGGGGCAAAGAAATTCTCAGTTGACAGGAAAAGGAGAATGCTGGCCTACTGGAATATTCTCAACTAGAGTTTGACTTCTTTTAGGTCAGACACCTTATTCGCAACTGTTTCTCAATAGAACCTAAAAGGTTCCTAATGCATATTCCTATTCAATAAACATTTACGGAATAAACAAACAACAAAGATAGTTTCAAAATTGTTTCCCCTTGGCGATTTTTGTCACCATAAGGTGGGAGAGAAACAGCAGAACTGATTCCAGCAGGCTGTATGTGCAAAGCAACATGGATCAGAATAGAAAATGGCTACTTAAAGCACAAGCAGCGACAGCCACACAAGTGCAATTCAAGAATTATTAACGGAATGTGCCCCAAATGATTTTGTTTAGAACTTTGCAAAGCTTGGTGGAGTTGGTTCCAGTTGGCTTGGATGAGAGGTCATACAGATTAAAAATAGACTTTCTTAATAAAGAACAATAGGCTACATTCACTTAGCAAGACAGAAAAAAAAAAAAAAAGAAATGATAGGCCTTGGGGTGGGTATGAAGCTTAATCCTATTTAAGAGCTCAATTAACTCCTAGAAGATTGAGTGGGTCCTCTGACTTCATAGTCATTCCTCTGTCCAGTAGAGCTTAAAAACAGAGATTCACAAAGAAAGGAATAAAGAGCTTCACATTTGTATATAAAACACTCAAAATATTTTTGATGTTTAAAATGGGGTAAAGTTTAGAAAAAGACAACCTAGGGTGCTCAGACAGCTAAGATTCCTTAAAACTTTTGAAATAAAGCATATTCTCTTTTGAAATGTTAAATCTGTTACCACTATTAATAAAACATCCAAACATAAAGTCCACCTCTTGACAGGTAAATTCATTGATTTAAAGAAAAATTTTTTCCTATCAATTTATCTAACAACCTTATATTTCTTCCTAAACAAACCAGCACATTCTCAGGAAATTTAAATAAAAATGAATTCTGGAGTAAATTCCAGTCATTCTCATGTTTTCATATTGAAGCCAGGTTCTCCTCAAATCAGTCCATTCTGGCTTAAGACATTGAGATGGGGCATCAGATGGCCAGGGCCTGGGTAGGTCATGTTTATCAGTTGGTGGATCCTACTCTTCACAGATCATCTTACTGAATTTCTGTGATACTGTTTATCAACTGTCCATCTGTTCTCCAGCAATATAGAAAAAGTCCAAAGAAATTGCTAAATAATGCGAATTAATTTCACTCTTTGTTGCCCTTGGCAATTAAACTTTCTAAGACAATGCTGAAATGTGGTACTTGCATTATACTTCGGCTTTTTGTTCAATTTTTTTTATACTAAAACTATTTTCAAAATATTTGAGAGGTTTAATAAAATGAAGTGCTTCTCCCTGTCAAACTGAAGTTATTCAAGTGACAGAGGGAGAAGATAATTCTTTGCCTTTCCATTCAATCAAGCATTGGCATTTACACCTTCCCTTCCCCCCAAAGCCAATAGTTCATATCCAAAATTTTTCTTGGGGTACTAAATAATTTTCTGATATTCTAGATTAGGATACCAAGTTGGCTCTGTCATATACTTTATTTACAATGCAGCTAATCTTGGGAATTGAAGAGAATGCCATAACTAAAGACAAAGCGAGATTTTTGACTGTTTATTTTTCTTTGTTATACAAATGTTCACTTAGCCATTTATTTCTTGTCCACTTCTTTCTTGTCCTAGCTGCATAGCCAATATGATCCATTTAAGATATTGGAGCTAAAGAACTGTAATTAGAATTCTTTAATATATATGCTATGAATCCATGTGTTATCACTACATTGTTAAATGGACAGACACATGATGCTATTTCAACATCTTCCTTCCATTCTGAAGGGTTACCTTTCAACATATTAAAATGAAGAGACCAAAGAATACAGACTATGAAAACATATGTGTGAAAACTACGTAGCAGCATGATAGATCACTGAATGAGAAAGTATAAAAATCCCATCAAACTAATGTTCTGTGTGATGCCACCTGAAGTTATAACATTTTCCTTTAGATAAAACTTTTAATATTGACTTCAAAATTCACAATGTCAAAGAGCCAAGTGAAGTGCTTCAGGTTGATAGCATATTTTAAACCGATTTTTTAAAAATTATTATTACATAGGAAACATAAAACGAAATTGAGTATCAAAATATTTTTAGAAAACACATAATGCCACCAATTCAAGTCTAGCTTTTCACAACCCCATGTTTCTCATCAGTTCTTATCCATTTCCCATAAAATTTTTAAATGATTAAATCAAATCACAGAGTACAGAACAATATATTTTTTCTTTGATATATTGAGTCATATTGCTTCACATTTGTATCTTTGAAGCCACAGCATCAGCTTTAAACAAGTACATCTTTTTCTATGAATACTAAATAAGCTACTTAAAGGGTAAAAAATGAACCTTGATAGTTATTAATACCTGATTTCCAAAGACCATTCCTTAGTATTTTGAAAAGCATATAATTACTTTCTTCAAGAAACAAACATGGTTGCAGCTATATGAAAGCTACAAAAAGCACACATCTTATTCTAAATGATGTAATGTGTTATAAAATCACATTTTAAAAAACATTTTGAGCAAAAAATTGATTTTTCAGGAATTAACACTAACATTATCCCAGAGATTGATACAGTTTAGATATCTAATGAACTCTTTATATGATAACGGATTTTTTAAACTAAAATAGAGAGGAGGAAAAAATAGCCACATGTTAACTTACCAGCCTTTTCCTTCTCTGAAATAACTGGAACAGCCTGTAAAAAATAAAAACCACAAAATTGCAATATTACTAGAAAGAAACATCAAATAAGATCATTAGGAATAAAACAACGTGCCATAAGTGGAGTAAATATTAAATAGAACCTGATAGAAGAAAAATGAGAGGGCAGAGGAATCAAATATTTTTCCAAAGAAGACTCACACATGGCCAACAGCTACACGAAAAGGTGCTCAATATCAGAAATGAAATGAAAGTCAAGTCACAATGAAATATAGTCTCACAGCTGCTAGAATGGCTGTTACAAAACAAGAGATAATCAGTGTTGGAGAGGATGTAGAGAAAAGGGAACCCTAGTGCACTGTTAGTGGCAATGTAAATTGGTGCAGTCAATATGGAAAACAGTATGTATAAAGGGTCCTCAAAAATTAAAAATCTACAGTCTTATTTAGCAATCTAACTTTTGGGTATATACAAAGGAGATGAAAAGAAAATTTTGAAGAGACAGATGCACTCCTATCTTTACTGAGGTATTATTCACAATAGTCAAGATACAGAAACAATCTAAGTGTCCATCAATTGTTGAACAGATAACAAAGGTATGGTATATACACATGGTTGAATATTATTTAGTCATGAGAAAGAAGGACACCCAGCCTTTTGAAACAACGTGGAGGGACCTTGAGGGTATTAGGCTGAGTGAAGTAAGTCAGAAAGAAAGGCAAATATTGCATGGTGTTGCTTAAATGATAAATAAAAAAAAAACCTGAAACTCATAGCAACAGAATAGAAAAGTCATTGCCAGGGGCTTAGGGGTTGGAAAAAATAGGGAGAGGTTTGCAAAAGGGTGCAAACTTTCAGCTATAACGTGACTAACATCTGAGGGTCTAATGTAAAACATAGTGATACTATCATTGATAACACTGTGTTGTATAACTGAAATATGCTAAAAAGAGTTTATACGTAACAGATATGCTCTTAAAAAAATCTTTTAAAAAATTTTTATTTATTTTTGCATAGAAGAACTGGGGTATAGGCCAGAGGTGCAGGGGGTGAGAGGATTCACCAGAGACAGAATGGAGAGCAGAACAGGAGGATTTACAGAAATGCACTGCTAAAGGAAGCAGTGGTGAGACAGGAGAGTTCTGCTGTGCCATATGTGGGTTAGCTCCCTGGCCAGGGATGGAACTCATGCCGTAGTGGTGATAGCGTTGAGACTTAAACCCTAGGCTACCAGGGAGGCCCAATATCTTACAGTTTTATTTATTCATTATAACTCAATAAAGTTGAAAAGAAAAAAAAGGAAAATGAGAGTTGTGGAAGTATCAGTAAAATTATTAGATCCAGTTCTAATAATTGTAAATCATCAAGCAATCATTTTCTTCTCTGAAGATTCACATTATTCTCAAAAGATATTGGCAATAATTAAGATTGAAAACACTCTTTGGACTTAGACTTTCAGTAAATCTATTTCTTTGTCCTCTTTTGGAAGGCAGGAAAAACAAATTGGTAAGTTTCTGGCCAGTTCAAATCTTTGCCCTGTTCCTTCAGGACTCAAATTCTTCATTGATAAAACAGGACAACCACATCCACTTTACAGAGTGGCCAAAAGAACTAACCGGAGTAGCCTCTATAAAGCACATGAGGTCCTCAGAAAAAGGTAGCTGCTCTTATAATTTATTACTATTGTCACTGGGTCAGTGGGTCAATTTACTAATATGAGAAGTTTAGAAGTTCAGTTCCCAGCAGCTATCACCTACAACTATCATTATTTTAAAATTAGAGTTCAGAATAAGATGTCTTCAGAAGACTTTAAAAGTGTAACTATTTAGGTCTGTCATTTGTGACTACTCTAAAGCAAATTAAGGAAGTTGAAATTCTGGTTCTCATTCACTTCAGTTATTCATGCATGAAATACAGTTAATATGAGATTATTACCTTTACTGGAAGCCTTTCATAAACCTGTCTGACCTACTGGAATTTGAAGCCTTCTATCCTGCAACCACTGACCATGCCAGTTGTCTGTAAGTGATCTTGCTCCCATCTTAAGAGGACAAAATCCATAAAGTTAAGGTAAGAAAAACATGATCTAACATACACGTGTTTGTTGCAAGAGTGCGCGTGTGTGTGTGTGTGAGAGAGAGAGAGAGAGAGAGATAAGGAGGGAGGGAGGGAGGGGCAGGCTCATGTGAACCTCTATAATAGATCAGCCCGAGGAAACAGCATGGACTTTCATTTCCAGAAACATCAAATATCAAGACATCTATAACACTGAGAAATAATGACTACTGCAGAGATTTTCACATTTGTAATTTACAGGATTTGGACATTGATGCAATTTTTCAAATAAGGGAAAAATCTTTCTATGGATAAAAAAAATAGATGGTTTTTGTTTTAGCAAGATTGTTCTATAGTAAACTCATATTTTGGTAATCTCTATCTTTAGTTATTAACTTTTTGTTCTTTAGGTGTGAGCAAAGGCTTTGTATTCTGGCAAGATGTAGCCATGGAGAGAATATCAGGTTATTAAATGGCAGAGTGGAGAATCTCACCCTGAAACCAGGGCATCAAAGGGATTGTGTAGAGGTAGACTACAAGCATTTTCATCAGCACAAGAAGACCTTAAAATTTTACCTTGTATAAGAAGACCTTGTTATCCTATAGTTTTGGTGATGTGTGTTTACTTTTTATGTGTCTTTTTTAGAAAGGACCTAAAAATGGAACTAAATCCATACTATATACTATGTATTTAAGTCTTGCTTCTGGATTATTCCACTGACTGGAGATCAGGGTTTTTAAATTAAATTTTATCTTTTGTGACAAGTAAATAAATCATAAAATAGAAAATCTTTCATTGACAGTATGATAAAAGTTGGTCACAAGCAATATTAAGGTGTTCATGGAGAAAATTCTCAGTGTAAAAATAGCAGACACTGGGTTCTTAAGATGTACAAGGTAGAGTTTGAAGTCTTTATTTGCATAAACTCACTCAATCCTAGGACAATTCCATGAAGACCTAGAAAGTAACTTTTTTTAGTTCATAGTTAATAATAGAAGTCAGGACACAACCAGTGGTAGAATAGACTAAGTCATTGAAACTAATTTCAAAGAAATGAAGGAGGAGAAAGGTTTGGAGTGGTCTCACGATATGAAAATTGACTTGTATCACAAAATGACTACCCAGGAACCTTTTCACATTTAGAATTATCTAAGTAAGCTTCTCTTCTTATAGATAAGGGATTTAAGAAAAACTGAACATCTTGTCTCAAATCAGTCCTTTTCTGTATTTCATTCTATTTGATTACAAAGTGTATAACAGAACATGTATAAACATTTAACAAAAATGTTAATGAGTTGTGCTAAGTAAGAATAATTTAGCCTCCATATAGTCAATGCCAATACTTCACATACACAAAACATGGTAATTTAGAACCTCACCATGTTCTGTGTGATTCTTTAAAGCTATCAAGACTCACTTTCATTAAACAACTGCAATGACCATATTATAATGTGGGGAGAAGAAGGTCAAAGTTTAACGTACCCCACATTTTATAACTGCTCCTTTAAAGTAAAACCACATAGTTGTAACAGCTGGATATCCCTCAATTGATTTATCTTTGAATTTAAGGAAGAATTGTCTCTGTAGAAAACAGTTAATGAATAAATTTATTAAATACATTTATTTTCCCAGGAATGAAAAGCATCAAATTTTTAAAAATGTTGACAATTGGTTTTCAATTAAAGTTATTTGTTGATTTATAAATACATGGCTCATATTATTATGTAGCTCATATTATCCCATATACAAAAATATTTAGCAAAGTTTCCTTCTTTGTGCAATTCACAGTGCATTGAAGAAGATACATGGAAAGCCAAAGAATAGGTTAAAAAAGTAGACGCTAAATAACAATGATTAACATTATCATTAGTGTGGCATTAAACAAAGTAGGAAGATAATTAGGATCATTCATGTAGAAATGAAATGGTTCTTCTTGGGCACTGAATTCTTGGGAGGAAGGTGTTGGTCAGGAGATTCTTCCTACCTTTGACTCCTTAGAAGAAGCATGGCTAGACTTGGGTCCATTGTTCTTGGTATTGGAAAAAAAAATTCCAAAATCTATGCTGACTTTGAGTAAGTGTTCATCAAAAGTCTGTGGAACTAAAATACCAAGTGCATATTTGTATAGATAGTTTAAGCAACATGTTTGTTACTTATGAGAAAACTCGCATAAAAAGCCTATTTTTGAATTCATTAGGGGTTTTTGTTAATAGCTGCCATGTGTTTCATTTGAACTGTATCCTCAGGAAGTGATTTAACATTTCTGGCAATAAAGCAATTAAATAGGATTTTCCTGCTGGCCATATGGGCTTGCTGTAACTTCATATTTTCTTTTTTCATTTCTCAATGGAACAAAAGAAAGTCTACTAATAACTTCCAAATGAGAGGAAAAAAAAACATTCGCAGTCTTTTGTTATTCCTCTCTATGATATTCAAATGATAGGCTAACAACTTTTTCAATATCTGTCCTCATCATCCAATAATTTCTCCACATTTTACATTTTTATTGAAGTTGATCTGTTAAGATGTTTTGCAATTGAGCTTAAAAAAAAAGATCCATCACAAAGAAAGCTTTTTCATAAAAGAGGAGGAATAATTTGTTTTCTCTTAATGAGGTCTTTAATGGCTGTGTGTGGGCACTTAGCCTGTGTGTGTGTGTGAGTGTACGTGTGACTGTTTGTATTTGGGGATGTGAAATATGATTGGGGAAATGCTGATTTTGACATGACTTGTGGAAGTATTGTAGACATATGTTGTTTCTTTTGTCCTACTGCTACGCTAGTTTTCTGCACTTACAGGAAGACTTCTGCTGGACACCTTTTAGGAACTCATACCAACTACACAGAAGCTGTGAACATAAATAATAGTAGAAGTAGTAGATATCGTATCTGAAGCCTCTGCCATATAATGACAATTGAACCATTGTAGTTGATCTAATTTTTCTTGATGATTTAAAATCAGTATGATTTTTATACTTCAATATGTCATTTTATTAATATGCCATGTCCCTCACTTATATAAATTATTTTCCTCTTAATGACCATTTGCAATTGGGGCCATGAAATGCTATCATTAAGAAGGTCCTTTGAGAGCCAACCCTTTCAAACTATGGGCAGCTATGATAGACTGAAAGATCTACTGATAGGTTCCTTTAAGGAATTTTTATTTTGTCTTGGAGTAAACAATTCATTGCTGCCATTTATTTTCTGCTTTCTCTCTTTATAAGTAGTATTTATTTTGCATGCTTTTAAATATTAGAGAGGCACATACAAGAGAATCTGGAATATTCTGTTTTACTCCATAGGAATTTCCTCCATTGGCTTTTTTAAAAATTCCAAGAACCGGTGGCAGAGAAATTTCTTTCTTTCATGAAAACATTCATTTTTGTTCCCACAAAAAATATTTTACAGAGAGATTTCAAAAATGGGTAATAATGTCCTTAGAAATGGCTGCAAAATGTCCCTCAGTGATGGAATGGCCTCTGTGTTAGATGAAGGCACAAGAATCCATCGAGGACACAATGGGAAACAGGAAGAGTTTGGGAGTTCACATTTTTTGGGAAGACATGAAAGACAGCATTAAAGAAAGAGGTGCATTAAAAAATGTGTTTCCTTCCATCTCTTTAGAGATTCTTTTGAAATCACTCCAGTTTGTGATATTAGCCAGTGAATAATTTGTTTGCTTTCATTTGAACAAAGAAATTCATTGAAAAGCTGTGTCTGATTGGCAATCTGATATCATCTATTTTGGTTTATGAAGTATTTCACTAGCTTTGCCAATCATCATTCCTTCATTAAAAACATGAACTCTTCTTGGTGGAGAGGGACTTTGATACCATTTCATTGTGTTTCCCCAACCACAGGACTTTGAATACCACTTTTATTATAATTTTTAAGCATACACATGTGTCAACTAAAAATTAATTATTTAGTAATTAAGTTAAAAATACTTTCCTTTTTTAATTTGACTTTTTCTAAATAATAAAAATAAAATTTATGAATTTATTGGTTTGAGGTTTTGGTTACATTCTTGATAAAATACATGAAAATAAATAACTACTAAAACTTGAAATGCTTATCTTTGTACCAGGTGTATATATAGGAGTCTATATAGTCACACTGGGAAATACTGATCTAGTTCTTTCTCTGTCATTTTGCTTAGAAGATGTTGAGTTCCAGAGAGATTAAGTGACTTGCTCAATGTTATAGAGCTTTATTTGGCCAAAAGGTGATTAGACAAGAATCTGGGTCAATATTATTATTCCTAACACTGAAGAAGTCAAAATGTCACCAAGACATTATTCTTCTGGTGTTCATGATTCCAATTAATCTTGATTTCTCAACTATACAATGGAAGATAATGGAAATTCTGTTATAGAGGAAGTGCTGGTGTGCTGGTGTGAAGACTGTTTTCAAGCTGCACATATATATAATCAAATTGAAGTAAATATGTATTTACCTGAGAAATAGAGTTCCAAATTTCCAAAAAGAATTTGATGTGTTTTATTTGGCAAAAATTGTCAGTTACACTGAATAACTTATTTTCCCCCCTAAGATCACAGATTGTAAGAAATGCCTATGGGTTTACAGATCAAAACCATAGCTTCAGCTTTATGCTCTGGTGTAGAACTTTGGACTCCTAGTTCAAAATAGGTATATAAGTATTTGAACAAAAACAAAACTGATTCTTAGGGAATATTTTAGCGCTGCTGCTCATGGCTATTCTGTAGTGTATCTTTGAGCAGAGAGGGGTTGATTCCTACTTGATAAGTATATACATTGGGCTTCTGACTTTTAAATTTTTTCAAAACACTGGCATTTACAGTATTTAAAATTGGTTAAGCTGGTGACTCTTTAATGAAGGGATATCTCATCCCATGCTTAATTCAGATAGCTGAAGTGTTACTGAATCTAAGCTAAATATAAATTTCTGCCTGTCCACGTCCTGACAAAACTCTGGTTAAGGCCATTTTTATTTGAAATTATGGCTTAAAAGGAAAGTTAACTATAATTCTAAATTAAAAGTAATATTTCTTTAGGCAAGCTAGACAAATGTACAAGTCCAAGGTTAGACCACACTGACAACATTTTTTTAGCATTTATTGAAGTTCCTAATTATAAGGCTTCTCTATTCCAACAAAGCCACTCTTAATGATATTATTTGTAATAGAATTAAGTGTGATTCCATATTATAAATTCCTTTCAGAACTTAGTAAATCATGTCTCCCTTCCCAACTTTGTTATTATGAAAGTTCAGTGCTAACTGCAATGTTCAATCAAGTAGCTATAAAAAATTAGATTTTGATGTAATCTTTTAATCATAATATGGTTTTATGTTCTCTTTCATTTGTATCTTTTGCTCTAAGTTTCTACATTTTTATAACTAATGTGACTTATATATTTTAAATGTATCTGATTTTTGTGCTTAACTTTAGTAATTCTGGAAAAAGAATTATTGCAGAAAGACCTGAATATCTTCATAAATTTCACTAGGAAAAATGCATAATTCTTCCTTCTTGGATATTTCATATGTATCTTCTTCAATTTGTAAACTCTTCAAAAATACATTTTATTGCTTGGTATGGTGATTTACAGATGGTTACCGTTTAGAAATATTGACTTATTGTTCAAGGTACCTTTGGTTTTATTAAGGTCTGAAAGTTACAATTAAAGAGCACCATAGACATGTAGATTTACTTTCAGAAAAAATGACACTCAAGATAGGGGAATTATTCAGAAAAAATTCAGTCAGAATGACTATTCAATCTTCATGCTAGAAAACATTAACTAGCAATTTACCCTTCATTATTAAATTTCTTTCATTCTGCCTACTATCTCTTACAATTAATTTTTTTTTCTCATTTTGTCCATGCCCTAAATTTTCTAGCCCAAGCCACAGGTTTTTTTTTTTGTTAATGTGCAACCTCTTCTCAATGATTTGACTAAAAGGCAGCCATCATGGGCCTCCCTGGTGGCGCAGAGGTTAAGCGTTGGGCTGTGGAGCTGTCGGCAGCACCGATGCGAGTTCGACGACCAGCCGGGGACAATCCCACATGGTGCGGCAGACCTCTCCTGCCTTGCCCGTTGCTCCCCTCAGCAGTATATTTCTGATCTGCCTGTTCTGCTCCCCACTCTGTCTCTGGTGAAGCCTCTCACCACTCCGCACCTCTGGCCTGTACCCCAGCTGTATGTATAAATAAATAAATCTTTAAAAAAAATAAAAGGCAGCCATCCCTGCTGAAGCTTATTATTTTTAGTTTCCTTAAAATGACTCCATGATGCTCTTCCCTATTCCAGGAATTCTGACTTTAGTGATGTGTTCTGAGATCTTCATATTCCTAGTTAATCTGTTAACACAGAGATGCTAAGAACCACTATAAGCACCACCTTTTAATAAGTGCCACAGTGGCACTGAAAGAAATTGAGAATGTGCTGGAAAAATAAGTAATTTAATAGTGAATTTGAAACTCAAGACTGAAACAAAAAATAAGAGGTCTATATTGGCAAGTACTACGTTCTTTGCTGCCACTAATTAAATGTGTGATGCTTGGCAAATTTCTAGAACTGTCTAAGCTCAGTTTCCAAACCTGTAAAATAATAACTGCATCCCATGGTTATTTATGAAGATTAAATGGAACATTACATGAAAAGGAATTATCATAGTACTTGTGCCAGAATTCCTTATGTGAAAATTATTCCTATTGTTATTAAATTAAAAATAACTATATTTATTCCGAGACAATGCAAGGAAGCATAGGTTGGCTGTCTTTTCCTCTTCCTTCAGATTAACTTGCTTCCACATGCTTATTCCTCCTTTTTTTTGTTTTGAAGAATTTGTAATTATTTTCTATGCTATCTTGTAAAAAATTTGCTACATCAGAAGATTTATCTTCATTTGCAGAACCTTTGGGTGGCTTTTGAATTGTAGGGGATATCTGGGGATATCATTCACATTTAACTAGAACTCTTAATGGGTTTTACTAATTGAATTTCCCTAACTAAACTACTAAATTCTATAAATGATTCAGAAATTATTGCAAATATATATGTGCATGCATATAATATTAGTCAATAAACTTGGATACAAGTATAGAGGCAAAGTATTTGTTAATGATTAAATATAGAATCACATTTAATATCTCATTTATTATCCGAACAATTTGCATTATGAATTTATTTGTTTTGTGTATTTTCACTTAGTCTCTTAGAAGACTCAGAGATAAAGCATTTCACTCATATCCATCTTGGTCTGGCTAATTACTACCAACTATAACCACATATATGCTTAGATTCCTTTCAATAAATCAATGACTACATGTTCATCTGTTTTATCAAAAATTTACTAGTATCAAAAATTTACTAGAAAATTAAAGATTTGTTGAAGCAGGACTGAGAAATATTTATAATTAAATGCATTATTTACAATGGCGCTTTGAACATGTACTTTTTCCCCTTCCAAAAGCAAGAGTAAATTTTTTTTATACTGAGAAAAAGTCAGAATGCAAAATAAAACAAAAAATTTACTCACTATTTCATATCTGCCAATTTACAAAGCTTTGACAGCATTAGGCTTCTGACTCCAGAGTGAGATGCCTTAGCACTTGAGTTCATGTTACTAACAAGAGAATGTTCCCTCTGTAATGAGCCCCCGGCCTCTTTCTAACCAGTCACTGCCATTTCTATAGGAAATCAACATGATGTGAGTCAGAAGGATAATTCACCCAGTTCTCAGGAAAACTGGAATATTTCTATCCCCCCTCCTTTTTTTTAATATAAGAAACAAATATACTTTTAAAACTGGCTGTTATTTGCAGGCTTTCCTGATAATGACTCCCAACAAATCCACATGGCCCAGAGGAAAGAGGTGACCTATTTTTAAGTATTTTTTTAATGGGAATTCAGCAAATGTGCCACATTCTCTGGTAAGTCTATTTTTAATTCCCTCAACACTTTTCTTTAGTGTTGGGATCAAAATTCCACTGACAAATGATACTGTTCCACTTGTTATCTACTTTGTGTACCTGGAGTACTAGAAAATTAAAGATTTGTTGAAGCAGGACTGAGGAATATTTGTAATTAAATATATTATTTACAATGGCACTATGGACATGTATTTTTTTTCCCCTCCAAAAGCAACAGTTAATTTTTTTAAATGAGAAAAAGTCAGAATACAGAATCAAACAAAATTGTTTTACCAAATGCTTTAATTTGTAATCTGTACATTTAAGATATCATTTACTAGATGTTTTAAAAAGATTTATTTTTTATGCATACAAGCTGGGGTACAGGCCAGAGGCGTGGGGCGGTGAGAGGGCTCACCAGAGACAGAGCGGGGAGAAGAACAGGCAGATCAACAGAAATACACTGCTGAGGGAAGCAGTGGGCGAGGCAGGAGAGGTCTGCCATGCCATGTGTGTACCAAGCCAGCTTGGTACTTATATCGCTGCTGACAACCTCCACAGTGCAGCGTTTAACCACTGTGCCACCAGGGAGGCCCATTTACTAGATTTTTAACTGGCAACTACTGCTACTGCTGTTGAATACACTTGATCATGTTGTCTTTGAAAGACAACCCTATGTCAGCTGTTCAAATGAAAACCTATAGTCTTAACTGTTGCAATGGTATGTCTGGAAGTTCTCTTTTTTCCTTTTTAAAGTATAGGTACCTTGAGGGCAAGAATTATTGTCTTTATATCTATTTATACTCCTTATAAGACTTTCTTCCTTTGTTCAACTGTTTTGTTCAATTTAGAATATTACCTGGGGTTACATAAAGATGTGACATTCTAACATATAATTAAACCCCAAAGAATTTAAATTAGGTGTTTAGAGATCTAGTCCTGTAGCACTGACTGCAAAACTGAGGCAATCAAAAGGGGAATTAGACTTAGAAGTTTGTCAGTCTTAGGTTTTGCTGGCATAATTTATTTAGAGCCCTGAACTCCTGAACAGGATGGAGAATGAGCTTTTGGTTTTCAGACCACAGCTAGTCTCTCAAGGCGTCTGTTGGATTGTTTCACATATGGCAAGAAGGGATAATGTGCTATATAGGAATTTTTTGTTTTTCAGTTTTCTGCAGTTACACTAAATTGCAAAGTCTACTGCAACACTTTCAAACATTTAAGCATGTTCTGGCACAATAATCATATATACATATATACTAAGCTTTTACAGAGAGAAAAATCTCAGAAGACCATAAATGTTGTTCAGCTATATAAAAGGTTGATGAGTGGGTAGTTTCTGAGGTCTGGTCATAACACAGAAACATAAGTGAAGCAGCCCATAAGAAAAAATTCTCAGTAAATAATTGGTCTTGCAGGTGAAGACAAACAGCTGCTGGAATGCTTTTAAAAATGCTACAGAGGTTTCAGAAAAAAGAACTCCTGGCACTAGCTTGGAAGATCAGGACTGAATATCCTCCAGGAAAAGTGGACACTAAGGAAAAAGACTGGCTTCCTGTATCACATTTTAAAACAAGCAGTGGGGTTCCCATCTCATATTAGTTAGATCAGAGATTCTTTAACTTGATGTGCATGAGAATCACCAGCTGGGCCCTGCTCTCTGAATTTTCTGATTCAGTAAGTCAGTAGGTACAGGGAAGGGCTCAACAATTTATATTTTCTTTAAGTTCCTGGGTAATGCCACAGCTACTGCTCCTGGTACCACATACTGAGAACTGCTGAGCTAAGACAATATACCAGTTTGGTTCCAGTTCTGAAATACAATCTGTAGCTAGAGTTTAGTGAGGCATAAACTAGTGTTATAGAAGCAGGCAATCACTAGATTACACAAGATCTTATACATTATGTTAAGGACTGAGCATCTATACATAGATTTATGTAGATGAGTAATGTGATCTCACTGTAGTTTTCAAAGATAACCGTGGCTGCTCTTGGAAGGAAGAGAGCAGAGATGACATTAACAGGTAAGAGGCAATGAAAGTTTAGGAAACAGAAACAGCTGCTGCTTAGGCTATAGGGCAAGTGATAAAGATGGGGAGAAAGGTTCAGACCTAATTTATATTTTGGAAGGCGGTTCATCAGCAGACACATGGTAATGAATGGACTGGGAATATAAACTCCCAGCTTCCTGTAATAAGAAGCTGAGTAGACAGAAGTACTGGAGGTAGAGGGGCTTGTGGGGAGAGCGCCAGTGGTAGCAGAAGCTGACTTCAATATAGGCAAACTCATCTAGAGATAACGGTCAGACTTTGAAACCATTTGCTACAAGAGCATGGAGCTCAGACAAGAGGCCTGAACTGAAATGCAAATTTGATGGGCACTGAAGCTAGGGAGGTGAGTCTCAGCGTCCACACGGGAGAGTTGACAGGAGAAGAAAGTGGACCTGGTCTGGATGCTAGTATGTAAGGACCAAATCAAGAAGGGGCCAGCAGAGTAAAATGAGCAGGACTTGTCAGATCGGAAGGAGAAAAACCAGAGACTGATGTCATAGTAGATAAAAGAAGAAATGACTCTGAAACGAGAAAGGCAGTCTGGAGCTGGAAGAGACGCTAAAATCAAGTAAGATAAGAATGAAATATAATCATTTGGTCTAGCAATGTGGAAGTTGCTGAAAAAATTAGCAAGGGTAGATGTGGAAACCTGGTGGGAAGCGGAGGCCAGATTGTATGAATTGAAGAGTGAGTGGGAGGGTAAGAAGTAAAGACATTTACTCATTGAATAATTGATAGATACTTTGGTACATTCAATTTGATTTGAACAAATATTGTGAGAGACAACTCAGTCCAGGGGAGAAGGTAAAGAACAGGTCCCTTTGGAGTGGCTCATTGAAGGCTAGCTGAGATAATAAGTAAACTCCTTCTCCTGACAAATAAGTAAACCTTTTCCCAGAATGCGTCCTCAAATAAGTATTCATATTTGGAGTGGTGATTAACTGCCTGTCTCATAGAATTTTCCAATTTTTCATGTCAAGATATACAGAAAAATTATAATATCAATACAGATCACTTGGATGAGTGCGATGGCCACTCAGGGCTAAAGTTGAGGTCTAGAAAAACATATCTCTGTACTGCATGCCAATCTGTGGAAGAAATGGAATCCTAGTCCTCCCCAGGTTGGTTAACCTGACATCTTCTCAAGCTTAGTATGGTTGTTCTGTTCACATCTGGGTTCTTACCATTCAAAAAACTCAGAAATAATGTTTTTTCTGCTAAATTTTGGGATGGTCTTGCTTTTGGATATTTTTGAGCCCTCCTTTTTACTGTAATCAGGAAGGATAATGTAGCATTTATTTGATATATATTATGGGTGTTTGGAATATTTTTACATGTTCTTACTCTACTTCGGATGTCTTGTTCTCCAACAAAGCTTCAAGAGCTTTAAGACAGAAGCTGAATATATTTTCTTTCTTTTTGTACTCCTTAAGCCAGTATAGTATCTTTAATGTAGGAAGTTATGCTTATTGTTTGATACATACACAGCTATAAGAAATCCACACTAATCCTTAGACACTGAAGTAGAAGAGAAAGGTACATTGCTCTATTATTCAATGTTTAAAATCAGACTGATTATTACCCTGGACCAGTAGATTCATCTGACACTAAGAGAACTTGGCAAAATCTGGCTGAGGGAGAGGGTTAGCAGACTATGTATATGCACTTTTTAAAATTGATTATTAGACATTTACCTCAGTACATGTGAACTTTTGACTGACTACAATGATCTACTTACTAAAGTGGGTATTGGCTCTAGGCCTTTCTTGGTGCCACCCTTCCTAAGAAGGAGGATTGCATATTTTATGAGTGCTGAACAAATATTAACTATAGATTATAGTATTGAGGCTAACATATTGAAACCATCAAGCTTTTTTCATGTTCTCTTGGCTAGGAGTGGGGGCTGCGAAGCTTCTGTTTCTCGCACCAGGTTCCAGATCATAGGTGTGCGCCAACACTCGGGGACGGGGTGTGGGGTGGCTGTCTTGTCTGGGCTCGGGGGACACGCATCCTGCACACTCTGTGCCTTTTCCCTTTTGTTTGCTTATTTGACTTTCCTCCATACTCTCTGTGCCATGTGGCTGAAAGCAACAATTCAAAATGACTTTTCTCATAAGCAGAGCATCCTGAGCGTGAGCCCAGGTCAGCATGACAGGTGAGGCTTCCCTCTGGAAAATGTTTCCACCCTAGAAATTAGGTTAAATTGAATGTAAAAGAGAGACATGAAAAGGAAGAAGGATACATACAGCAAAGAAATTGTCCCAAAAAGTCTTTTTTTTAAAGATTTATTTATTTATGCATACAAGCTGGGTGCAGGCTAGAGGTGTGGAGCGGTGAGAGGGTTCACCAGAGACAGAGTGGGGAGCAGAACAGGCGGATCGACCAAAACACACTGCTGAGGGGAGCAGCGGGTGACAGGAGAGGTCTGCCGTGCCATGTGGGAATCTCCCCAGCAGGGCGTTGAACTCGCGCCACAGCTGCAGACAGCTCCACATCACTGCTCCTAACCCGCTGCACCACCAGGGAGGTCCCTCCAAAAAATCTTAAAATAAGCCTCGAGGATACACAAGTAGTAGTAGAAATGCTCCCTCCCTTGCTCATTTATGACTCCTGAGCCTGGTTCCTCTGCCCACAGAGGTTTAGCTGGTTTCCTGGCTTCTGTCATACAGTTTTTCAGTAAACAGGATCTCACATTGGTCATGCTGGAAAATTCTATAAATTGATGTTTGTAAATAAGCCCATACTTTAATTTTTTAAAGTTTATTATTTTGGAAGCACCAGACTGCCCACCAAGGCTTTTCTGTTGCAGTTTCCATCAGTGTGCCCCTGGCCCCTGGCATCATGGCTGGGTGGGCATGCCCACTAAGGGTTATGTCTCTGGCACTCCTTGCCCTAGGTCCTGGTGAGGACAAACATGCTCCTCCCCCACACCCCCTTAGCTGAAAGTATTTATAAACAAAAGAAAATAACCCAAGTGGCACTTAGTTTCCTGAGTGGACACTAATTCTGAGATATAATTTTTTTTTTTT